>WAAG01036929.1:0-25464 GCA_013390105.1 Tichodroma muraria | reverse complement strand
GGGGTGAGAAAAGCATTTTTATTGACCAATGGTCAGTTTTTCAGAGAAATAAAAACATTTATTTCCATCTGTCATTTCTTCACTGCAGAATTCTATATTATGAATTATTTCTACGGACAACTGGTATTTGTATGTTGGCATTCAAGCTGCCTGAGGTTTATTTACAGTGGAAATGAAACCAAGACATCCTTAGGGCCTGTAGACCAGTTGCTTTTTCTCAGACTTCAGTTTGAATGGTTTATTATTTCTTGAGGGTCTGGAGGGATCGCCACCACCAAAAATCAATATGTTGCACCAGGTCCCAGTGTTGGCTTTGGCTGCTGCCCCATTGATCTGTTTTTTAGAAGACCCTAAAACTGACTTAACATATGGGGTCCTCTATTTGAGACTGAAACTGCTAAAATCATAGCCCTAACTCCTCTTAAAAAGAAAAAACACAGGCACGTAGTACACAAGTTCATCCCCTTGTAAGCTGAGCTAACTCTGCTGGCTGGTAACCAGGATGTTAACACCAATGCTGTGGGGAAACCCTAGTGCTAGCCTGCTGAAGCATCTTCTGTTTGCACAAGTAGGAGCCCCAGAAATGGAAATGTCCTCTGACAAATGGAAAAAATGCCCACTTCTCCTTGAATCTATTTTTTTGTTGTCTTTTTTGTTTCTTCCCCCCATTTTTTTGACTAGGGACCTAATAGGAGTCCTGTGCCCCTAAAATAATAGGAGTGTAATATTTTTCAGGTGATGTCTGAGATAATGGTCCAGATCCCATCTTCTGCCCTCCATACTCATGGTGAGCTTGCCTCACACCCCAGTCAGAAGCCGAAGGGGTGCAGTGTGGTCGTGGGCTGTCAGCGTCGTTGCAGCCACACCAATAGTATGTCATCTCTGTTGCTTCTAAAAATACAGTATTTTCCACTGCAGGTCAGAGGAAGCATGGGTTGGCGAGACTCTCTCAGCCTCTTTAAAGCCCTGTATACATGAGTTCTCCTCTCTGGAGGGGCTGTTGCTAGTATGAGCAGGCTGGATTTGTGCTTCTTGGGGAGCATGGAGTGCTGGTGCCCTAGCCCAGCCCATAGATTCCTGTCCTGTGGCCCTCGGAGCACAGCTCTGGCTTGCTGGTCTGAGGAGAGATGGAGAGAGGGAGATTTGTCTCTGTGTTCTGGAGTTTGAACTGATAAATGATCTCATCTACAACCCTAAATGGTCTTATGGTTTTGTTATGTAGCTTGTCAGTGTTGTTATTAATTTTCCTGTGGAAAATGCGAAGCATGGGATGGCTGGCCTTGCCTCCTTACCATTAGGATGCAGTCTAAAGGACAGGGTGACATTGACTTTAAACAAAAACTGCATGTGGTGAAGTCCCCTAAACTCATGTACTGCATTCATTCTGACTTCAGGGTCAAACCAGAGGGCTCAGTGAGGTTCACCAGTGGATGTTTGATACTTCATTTGACTAGCCGCCAAGAAATTGCAAAAACAAAAGGCAGAACGAGCAGAGCATATCCATGCTTTTGCTTGCTCTGAAGATCTGGAGCCACGATTTCATTAATCCCTGCTGCTTCTGAATAAATATTTCAGTTCTGGGTGGCTTACATTAAAACCAAAAGCAGCTGTGCATTTTTTTCCTTCGCTTTCTCCAGTGCAGGAGGCTTGTTTTTCTTCTGCTGGGGGCTGTGCCTGGGCAACTCAAGAGTAATAACTTTGGCCCTAATGCAGTGCTTGGTCTCTTCAAAGCATTGTACAGACCTTCAATTAAACATCCCTCTACTTCTAAGGGAAGAAGGCAGCAACAAACTCACCTTGCAGCTGGGGAGGCTGAAGAAGCTTGACCGTCACCCACTTGGGTGTCAAACTGCACGTCTGGAGTCCCACTTAGCTGCCCTTTTCCACAAGCCCTTTTGCAGTACAGAAAAAGGTGGAAATCAAGGAGGAATTGTGACATGCATTTATGTTTTTAAGCTGAGAGTTAGAAACTATTCAAGCACATAGAAGGCATTGCTGGGATGTCTGAATGAGCTTAAAATGTTAGCAATACAATCATGTTAGACTTGACACACCTTGGGATTTCTTTTTCTAATTCCTTCCAAAGTGAGAGAAAAGCAAATTAAATTAAATAAAATTTCCTTTACATGTTTTAAGTGAAGTCTACTGATGGTCTACTTTATTTCCTTTCTCTGGTTCAGCTTTTCAGTAGGGACTATTTTCTGTTTATGTTTATGTTCCTTAATGCAGAACTCAGGTATTGAAATAGGAGAAGGGGAAAGCTCCAGTGCAGTTTGTGAAAGAGCTTTGTTTGTTCGTACAGTGGTCACAACGAAATCCTGCTGCATGCCAGGATGGCAGGAATGTTTTTCAGGTGTGGTTGTTGAGATGGGGCAAGGCACAGCCGGCTCCCAGCTTCAAATGCTCCACAATAAAAATTACAACAGTGGGAAACTAGGGCTCAAACCCTCACGGATTATCTTCCTCCTTAAGCATCTGCTCATCTTTCTCACAGTTGTAGCCTTTAGATGAGTAGTTTAAAAGCTGTGCTATCATCTCGTCAGTAACCAGTGCAGCTATTCCAGAAGGAAGCTGCTTGGCTCAGGGACAGCTGTTCTGCAGAAAAATTCTCTTCTGATGCATTATTGATAGATGTAAGTTAAAGCCATAAAGCTTGCAGCTTTATCGGGCAATATCTACTAAATCCTGGAAGCATGTAAGATAACCTAAATGTAATCTACTGCATACCAGCTTCTTCAGTGATGGATAGCACAACAAAAGCAGGACTAATGAAAAATTAATGAAAACAGTTACTTCCATAAGAAAAATGATCTGTTTTCTCCCACCTTTGTATTGATTTTAACTGGCCCTGTAATTGGAAGTGTATAATTTTTTCCTCAGGTAAAGAGGATTGAGGGTGAGGGAGAGCGAGTGTATAATTCTATTCATGTTTGTGACATACTTTCAGGCTACAAAAACAAAGCATTTTCCTTAGGATGTTGAAGCCGCCTGTGAATGCCGACTTCAAGCATATTTTCTCAGCTCAGGCAAACTGCCATGCTGGTTTGCCTGAAACCAGATATTGCATGAGCAGAGTACTTGGCATACTTTGAAGGCTAGCAAGGAAGTACAAAGAAACAATGTTTAAGAAAACCAAATACAGTGCATGTAACTTGGTGGGTTTAACACATTTCATGCGTTTAAGTTCATTCCTGATTGATCTGCTCCTTGGTGAAAGGGAAAAATCCTTCGTTGCTTTTTGGAGAGGGAAGGAATGTCAGGTTTTGAGGAAGGACCTTCTCTGTGAGACCAAATCAATTGTACCATGATGTTCATGTGCCAGCTTGGCAGAGAATTCACAGCCACAGTGAGTCTCAGACTCTTCTCACTAACACACTTAAACACAACTATCTTTTCTCTAAATTTAATAGAGCATTTCTGCCTTTTACACCATCCCACAGCAGAATTTGTCAGATCTGCAGCTTCTATAAACTTTATTTTAAATTATTCCTAAGTCTTTACCTGCTTAATGTTAATATATCCACTGAGCCCAAAGGGCAACGCTGAGATAATAAATCAATCAGAACAGCATATAGTTTGTTTTGCTAGGGTAAAAAAGTGCACATTATTAAAGTGCTTAGGAAATGCTGTTTTCCTGTTCCCTGTTGTATATGCTATGGGTCTTTTCCTAACCTCTTCCATCAAAGACAAGATATGGGGCTGTAACATGATGAGGACCAGGATGTTTCTACACGTTCGAAGTAAATATTACTCTAATATTTTAGCTAATATGCCTTCATTTAAAAAGTTGGTGGTTTTTTTTCAACTTGAGAGATTTAGCCATGTCTTTGGTTGTTGCTTTTGTTCCTTGCTTTTCTTATTGGCCTGATAACAGCTGCAATACATGATGAACCGCCCCTTTTGATGCATGTCTTTAAAAATTAGGGCATTTACTTGTCCTCAGTGTTTGGACTAGCTTTATTTTTGTCTCAGCAGCCTGCTCTGGTCCAGCCTCAGGTGGTGCTCCACACAGCAGATGTGGTGACCAAGGAGCCTTTGTGATGATGTCCTCCCCAGCTCATGGGGCCTTGCTGCGTGAGTGAGAGCTGCAAGGGCAGCACCAGTGATGAGAAACCACCCAAAAAATGTTACAGCTGTAACCGTGCAGCAGCAAGAGGAGGTGCAGCCCAGGGCAGTGTCTGCACTCACTGTTGGGGCTGGGACAGGTGCTGCTGGCAGTGAGGGGTTCTGGGTGCCCAGCTCCCTGTTCCACCACCACGCAAATCCTCTGGGTCCCCTGGAGATCAAAAGGCATCTGGACACAGTCCTGGGTAACGGGCTCAAGGTGGCCCTGTTTGTGCCAGGTGGGAGTGAACAAGATGACCTCTAGAGGCCCCTTCCAACCTCAACCATTCTATGTTTTCTGTGATTTCCAAGAAGACTGGACTGACTGAGATGTGAAAGGTTCCTAAAAGAGTGTGAAATGTGGCCCTACCTCATTACTTGGTGCCGTTGTCATATTATCTGGAGTTTTAATTCTGTCCTCTCTTTTTTTTTCAATCAAGAGAGATCTTCTACATTTTTTTCAGTAGGGAGCAGAATGGGGATTCTCTCCTAAAGAGACTTGAAAGCCATTGGGCACAAATGCTGGGCTTAATGAAATAAACTATATTTAAAGTATTACACACAGAAATTCTGTGAACTGTGAAGCTATATCTCATAATTACTTGTCACTGTTTCTGAAGAGCAAACAAAGAACTTCAAGAAAGGCAGATGCAGAGCTCCTTCACATCTTCCTTGTGGTGTCCTGATTTGGGAAGGCATTTCAGGGGGCCCTGAGCTTTTGCTACAGTAGAAGTCTGGTCTTCATTTCATGGGGCACTCACAGTACTGAAATTATGTTTGTATTTCCATACCTCACCAAGTGAAGACACAGAAGGGCAAGAATACACTAGAAGAAGCTTCCCCCATGTTCTTTCTCCCCGATTTTTTGTTTGTTTTACCTATTGTAGGGCTAAATATTGATTTTTCAGCTCGAAAAACTGAAGACATTGAATCTTCTTCTGCCATGTTCTCAATATGCTTAAAATGAAAAAAGCACTCCATGACCACATTTTTCCCCTACAAAAATGCGAGCAATTAGCACAGCAGGTTCTCAGTTCAATATGTATAATTTATTGTAAAATGTATATAATTAGTTTGGCAGACAGCAAAAGCACCAACACAAGCATAAACCTTTTTATGAATCCATATGTAATACTGGATGTTGATGGATTATTACACTACAGCAAGATGTCATGTTAAATAACTGATGCAGATGTACAGTAGCAAATTAGTGGTTTTGCCATTTTCATTAAAAAAGGAAACAAACAGAAAAAAATTTTTCACATCTTCATTATTTATTGAAGTTGGAGGTTTTTTATACACTCACTGCTGGAGCATCTGGGTGTATTAAACAGCTGAATTCAATATCACATTAAGCTAAATTGCCCACAATGGGCAGCTGCCTCATTTCACTCTTCTTAAAAGTCCAAAATGTGTTTTCTGAACCTGAGGCATTTGTCTTCTTGCCGAAGTGGTGTGCTGGTTAGTATTTCACCAAAGGGAGAAACAGCGGGGGACATGTCCTTCTGCTGCTAAGACCCTGGCCACAACATTCTCAGTGCAGGAGAGAGGACAGGGATAGGAGGAGAAGTCAAAACAGTGTCCCCAGCATTGTCTGTGTGGACCTGGTTTAAAACCTGCTCGGCAGGGAGCATCCCATGCTGTCACTGTGGGGCTGGGCCTGTGGGAAGAGCCACCCTTCTGGACAAGCTCAGAAGTCTCCTAAGTCCTCTGGCTCCCAAATATCTATGTGCCATGTAGGGGTGTACAGCAGCACAGGCTGCAGCCCTTTGGCTTTCCATGGGATGGGAGCAGCAGGGTGGTGCAAAGAGGAATACGATGTGGGGGAGAGGTGTCTGGGCAAGGGGATGTGCTGGAGGAGCCACCTGGGTTTGCCTTGCTTACCAGTTGGACAACATCCCTGACCTGGGCTTCTCAGTCCTGCCGGAAACCCTGAAGCCCCTCAGGAGAAAGCAGGAGCTCCTGCAGTGCCTGTCCAGGCTTCGTCTCTGGGGAACGTCCAACAATGGCCAGAGAAGGCACCCCCCTCCATTCTTTCCCTGCTCCATTTTCCCCTATGTCTTTTTCCATAGAGTCCACAAAGAGCTCAGATATTTTCCAGCCTCTCTGGAGGTGTCCATACTCCTCCGGGTGTTTCTTCCTGTCGTCTGTGAGGCTCAGACCCAGATGTCAAAGCCCCCACATCGGTGCCTACACCCAGAACTACCTGTGTTTCACACCAACCTTCCTACACTTGTGTCCTCCTTCTACATCTTCTTTGGCCTCTCTCTCATCCCCAGGTGAGAGAGAGGATTTTCCAATTCATTTCCCACCTTTTATATCTTCCTCCTCCCTTAACCCATTTTTCATCATCTCTTTCCAGTTGTCTGTTTTCTTTCTTCTCCTATAATCCTGTACATTTGGATAATTTTCATTTGGACTGTTTAACATAACCACCGGATTTGTGTTTTAGCCTTGTTTAGCAGGTTGGAGGCTCTTTTTTCTATCTTATGTTCTGCATTTTCTTCTCCCTCTTAATATGTCAGCATTAACAGACTGGCATCCAGCTTCACTTCAGTGGGAAGTTTCACCAGTGATTTCCATAGGAGAAGAGGGAGAACATTCAAAATGTGAGAGGCTAAACCCAAGTGTCTGGGTTTGTCTATTGCCAGATTTCCCAAGCTTCTCCATGCTTCCAGCATTTCCCAGCTCCAAAGGGACCTATAAGTAGAAAGAGCAATGTTTCTGAAAAGCAGGCCACATTTCCTTAAGTTACAGAGGTGGAAGCAGCATCCTACCTGGTTTGAGCCAATGTGTCAGAGCAGGAACCTTATCCCCAGCATGTCCCTGCTAGGCATGGTACCCATTATTTATACGTATCAGTAGTATATTTGAAAGGAAGGAAGGAAGGAGAAAACCTTTTTTTGCCTTCCAACTTCTTTCCAGGGGAAGCTGGTAGAGGTTCATACGTTCCAAACAAGCCAGAGGTCTCTGTCCCATCCCCCAGATTACCCAGTCAGTCACACATTACCTGGCTGTGGTGCTGCCCCACAGTAGTGTTCTGAGCACATGTATCCTGCAGACATGCTGTGGCCATCCCTAAACAACAGGTGTGATGGGTGAAGTCACTCATTTGCATAGATAATCCAACAAAACCACCAGTAATGTGCTTTCAGTGACATGCTAGAAAATATAGTTTTGCTGGCAGGATTTATTACATGACCCTGCTCTCTTCAGGAGCAAAGCAGGCAGAGATGTGAGGGGTGCCTGCAGGAAGCCTGCCCAACCTCTGCATAGCCTGGGATGGCTGCGCTGCCAAAGCACTGCTAATGCAACCCTAGGAATAGGTAGCCCTGGTTGTTTTCAGCCTTGGCGTGTAGAAAGACTCCCACATTGTGCTCTGATCACATTCAGGTGGGTTTTATTCTGCAGTTGCAAAACACCTCAGAAAAAGAATCCAAACTGATCTCAGAAGTGAAAGCAAAATGGAAGGGCAGCTGGTTTTGAGTGAGGCTCCTTTATCAAACAGTGTCTGTTCCAACCCCTTCTGTTCAGGAACAGTCCCACTAGAAAAAGCCCCCCTTTCCAGTTTATTCTTTCTGCAGCTGTCACTGTGCTGCTCTTTGTTCGTGAAGTTACCGTTGTCTCCCGATCTAGAGGCTCCCACTGTTTATTTCAATGTAAATATTTTTTTTGTTGAGAAACAAAAGGGGCTGGAAAAAGGGAGGTTATGGGAATATTCAGGATGAGATAAGAAATCTGAGGCAGAAAAGAACACACCAATTACCTCAACTCACATGCTCATCTGCCAGATGAAACCAGTTTTACCGGCTGTTGCCCAAAGGCAAAACACCACAGGGCTTCTGATGTCATGTTGGCCTTTGGTTATGAGCCCGGGTAAATGGGTACCTGGCAGAGAGAGAAAAAGGGCTGTGCTGCTTAATGCCAGCTTCATCTATTTATGTTCCTCTAGCATCAATTAAAAATATCTCTGTCTCATTCTGCCTGCCTGCCTGCTACTGTGGTATTTGTTTTCTTTCCATAGCACTGCAGATTGCCTTCCCTTACAGTTTACAACAGTGAGAGCTGGCACTTGCCTCTGGCAGGGCAGAGGATGAGAAACCATTTCACTTTTCCTCCACTCTGTCTTCATGTGGAGCCGCAAAGGTGTTTGATGGGCTGGTTGTTGTGAAGAGGTGATGTACAAGGCCAGGGCTGTTGTTAATTTGCAGTGCTTCAATAGCATTAGCTCTTTCCTTTGGATTTAAATTGAATTGGTGGCATTGCTGGGACAATATAGTGCTGTAGATCTGAAGTCTGTTCTGTGTACTCATCTGTCTTTTTTTCTTTATTATATTAACCTTCTTTTTCTTCCTCTTCTTTTTGCCTTTTTTACATCACCAAGACCCAGTGAAGCAGATTTTATGTTGCAATAATTCTGCGTGCTTTGGTTATAAATATCCCAAAGCAAAGTTAAGGGTTTTTTCATATAACTATCAAAGCGTCTGCTTCAGCCCAAATTGAAAGGGACGTTTTACACATAAAAGTTCATCAGTGGGTGGTAAACAGCTTCTGTCCTAATACATATTGCAAATATTCTGCTGCGGCACAGACCAACAGCTTTGGTGAAACTGGTGGTATCTGACCTAGACATAACCGTTCCCTGTGCTAGTTGCTGTCCCTGGAACTTAACCAGCATCTGAGCATCCAAGAAATCTCAGGAAAATCAAGTCTTTTGCCCATAGCAATATAAAACATGCTTCCAGTCTCCAGTTTCTCCTTGCATTCCTAGCTGTCTCTTTGAGAGCAAATAATGCTGCAGAGTAATTTAAAAACAGAGGAGGTAAAAATCAGTAACTTCAGCAATAGCAGCACAGACAGTTTCCTCCATCACAATCTCCCATCTAGATTTTCCAAGCAAACTTGCAATTTCAGTGGTTGCCTTGGCAGGTGCCCAGCATGATACGCCTGAAAGCAGCCAGGCTGTCTGAGAGCAAACGCGCAATGATTCTGAAAAATCAAGGTTCTTCAAGAGTTCTCAAGTTGATCATCAAAAACTACTAAATATTGTTTATTTTTCTTCTTTCTCAAAGTTGCACATCCTCAGAATGGCAAATGCTTCATGATCTGAAGCCAACACAACAGCATTGGTGTATCACTGGCATGCAACAACATCTGTTTGAAGGGATGTTTTAAAGCAGTCTGCAGTGCTGGAAGGCGGCTTTTTCTGTACTGCTGCTAGCTAGGATGTGCTGATCTGAGCACTCGGCAGCATAATTTATTTATTAGGACTTCATACCATTTTTTTCCCCACTGACACAGGATTAAAATTAAAGATCCCTAACTGCACAAGATGAAAGTATAGCTTAGCTCATTCAGGTATGTCTGCATTAGATACGTGCGCAAGCGATTGCTCTCCGCTAGCTCAATCTTGCTTTTGTGTACAGGCAAAGCCTCCCTGAGACAACTCGCCTGATACCGATGTTCAGCTGAACCCTGACTGTGCCCAGAGATGACAGTGATTGGAACAGACCAGAGCAAACCTATACAGCCTCTGATTCCCCAAAGACTCCACCAATAGCTGCCATTGGTACTAAGGGGGGCTGTCATGAGGGCAGAGATCCTTGGGAATGCATCAATTCCTTGGCCCCATCACTTCACCTGCCAAGCAGTGCTGCACCCACATGCCGTGAAGCACAAGTCACCTCTTCACAAGCTGCTGGAGAGGAGGTGCACTCCCAGGCCATGCAGCTGCCTGGCTGGAGGCACAAGATAGCCACCATCAGCATGCCCTGTGGGTGGAGTCACTTGGGCTGACTCCACTTCACTTTAAGACTTTGCTCACACTGATTACCAACTCTGAGGCTAAGGGAAATGGTGGTACCTTGAAGTGGTCTCATCCCTTGATGCTGCCTCACCCAGAGATAGCCTAGGCAGACAAAAAATATCTGGCTTAGTGTCCTGCCGCCAATGCACAGCAACATTTCAGTATGGCACAGTGGGAAGCCAAAATGCTAAGAGCAGCCCTCGAGACGCCCAGGACCCAGGCGAAGGAAAGGAAAAGCATCCCTCACCAAAGGTCCATTGACAGGGAAGCAGCACTGGCTGCTGTGGGTGCTGGGAAAAGATCAGGTGCCTGCAAAAACTCAGCTGGCAGGGAAGGCATTAGATGCAGAATAAAAGGTCTCTGCATCCAGCCAATGCCTGGTTGACCCAGCCCTGAAAAACCCTGCTGGGCCAGACTATGCTCCTGCAAGCAGGTTGCATTCTGCATCTCTGTCAATAAAGTTTCGCATGCTCCATCAAGCACTTCTATCCCAGTGTCTGGGCTGACAGGTATGAGTCTGGGGTTCCAAGAGGACAGATGGGTTAAAAGGACTCCAGAAGATACCACAGCTTTTCAGGGAAGGTGTTTGCCTGCACATCTTTCTCCCTTGGGGTCTCGGCTGCCCTTGCACCTGGGAGAAGAGTGGTGGGAAGCGGTCGCCCATCCTGGCCATAGGGCAAGGGGCCTGCTGGTCCTCTGCTGGTGGATGCGGTAAAGAGAAGTCCGAGCCAGGCATCTGATTTGGTAATTTGTAGCATATTAGGAGCATGTATGGTGCAAGCTTACTGGAACTGAGTGGACTCAGTAAGGGACTTGTCGGGGATGCAAAGGGTTTTTTCATGAGAGAAGTGTTGCCTATGAGGGTCCCTAAGCTTTGGAAAGCACGGAAGCGAGCACAGTGCTCTGAAAGGAGTGGGATGGACTGTGGTGGACTACTATGACAGCACAGATGTGGGCTTCCAGGGAAAACAATCCCTAGTGTTATCTAAAAGCTGAATGGTTTCCTTGGAAAGATCATGAAAGGAGAGATGAAATATACCTGGAATATCATTGTTGGAAATATCATCGAATGCAGAACTTGTTGCCTTTTACACCATCTACTTTGAAACACAGCCTCATCCTGCAAGGTCTGCTCTGCTCTTCAGACTCCCTCCTTTTGTGATAAGCAACACATGTACTGCTTTGCCCATTGCTCCCTGCACATATACATTATGTGGTGACATATGATGTGGTGATGACACTGAAACCACCTGTTGATTGCCTAAGGCTTGAAAAGGTGGCCTGGAATTGAAACTATTGTCACAAAGACCTTCACACATGGGTTGATTGGTTGGTTGGTTGCTTGCTTGGTGATAACAGACTCTGAAGGGATGAGCAAGTAGAGCCTGGGCAGTTTTGCTGCAAACACTGTGGTCCAAAGTTATGCTGTAGACGTTGGGGTGTCCTCATTCGTGGAGATTAAAGCACACGACAGGAGAAGGCACCATGTTACTAATGCTTACAGAAGTATAACGTATATGAAAGTACTTCCAGTGCTTCCAACTCCCCAGAAGTAAACAGAAATTAAAACGTACTCTAAGTTTGCACACACAGAATCATTAACTTTGTATAGTTAGGGACTAGAGAGAGGGAGGGAAGGGGGATTTTTGGTAGGATTTTTTTTTTTTTTGCCCTGGGCAAAATTTTCAACATTAACTAATTAATGTTTATAAAGCACTTTGCATATATAGTGCCTTTCATCAGGGGATCTCCAAGTATTAGATTATATTATCTTGAAGGCCCCAGGCCTGTGCATACTAGCCCTATAAAGTATTAGCCTTATAAACTTTAGTAATTCACTTTGGTTTTTTTCCTGGATTTTTTTTTGTTTTGTTTTTTTTGTTTTGGTTTGGTTTGGTTTTTCTGGTTGGGTTTTTAATCTTCCCTCCTCTAAAAATGTGCCGAGTATTTTGGCTGTGTATGTAAAAAGGTGGTAAAAAGCGTGGTGTCAGCCAGAGTGACCATATGAAAACTTAGGGCTCCGTAATGAACTTCTTAAATCCCCTAATTGCCAGAGTTGGGGAGTAGCGACTGTGCCAAACTAAAATTCAACTGTAAGCCCCCCTCACCAAGTAGGGGTGAGGGGGAGGCATCATCACTGGTAAGGGAAGCAGCTATGACATTTACTCTGGTAATGACAGTGGAGATGGGGAGAAAAGGGGAAGAAAGGGATACCTCTGATCTCCAGCAGCATCAGGAGAAAAACCCCTTGCTCTAGCTCAGGTTCAAGATGGTTGCTTTTCTATATTGCATTAAGTTTCTGCTACCGGTGGCTGGAGGCTGGGAAAGCAAGGACCGGCATGAAATGGCCCATCTCGAGTGTGTTCATTGCTGCCATCCTCCTGGGCAGAGGCAGGAGGTAGGGTACCCCAAAGCCACACCAACAGCAGTGAATCTCCCATGTGCTAAATCTGAAAAGCCTGCTTGGGTGTGGGCTCAGTGGATGACTCAAACAATTACTTAACAATAGCTGCTTGCGTGAGCTGGCAGGGATGAAGCCAGGTTCACAATGGAAAAAATGTGTGGGCATCTTGGCTTTAGTGAAACACACAGGGAGCAGACTTGCTGCTGCATGCAGGAACTACCAACAGAGAAAGCAAGGCCTTGGGGAGCAGAAACTTGACAGGGACAAGGCAAAGGATGTCTTTGCCCTTACTTGCACATCTTACAGGTGGAATTCCCCCAGCTGAATTTAGCTGGATAAGGGCTGCTACTCTGAGGGAAAGGCTGAGCAGCAAATCCAGTCTTTTGAAGAGTCAGCGGTATTCAGAACTCCAGAATGGAGCCATCACTTGCAAGGCCATCTTGTCCACGCTGAAGTGCTCTTTCATGAGTGAAAGTTCACAGCAAGGATGGGAAATCCCTCCCCTTTTAAAGGAGAGGAGAGTTCAGCAAAGTGATGGCACATGTAGCTACAACCAGACAGGTACTTCATCATAGAAACAACCTGATACCTCTTCAGAGCCTGCACGCACTGAAGAACTTTATGGGGAGCTTGGAACAGGTAAAAGTGCTCACTTGCTGCTTGTGGACTGACATTCCAAATCTCAAAATACCCACTCTGCATGTGCCTCCCAAGAGAGAGACAGCTGGGAGAAGTGTACAATGGGTTTGTGGGGAATGGCTCTCCAGATAACTTGTGGGCAGCATCTGGACATGAAAAAACATATCAGTAAACCTAGCAAGTAGGAATCACTCACCAGGCTTGCCATGTGGATAAGAGCTTGGTATGCTAAGCCTTGCACCCTGCACTGTGCACTCCTGGTCCCAAGGAAGAGTGGGGACTCCACAGAGATCTGGAGGGTGCTCACTGTGTGGACCTAGAGCAGTGCTCAGATAGAGATCCAACTGTAGCAGAGCTCTTACTGGGAGGGAGTAGACAGAGACATCTTTGTCATGTCCACATGCTTTATCCCTGGAACCAGTGCTGTGGGAGAGCAGGAGGCTCAAGTCTTGTGTTGGCAGAAGTCCTAGGAAACATAGGTTGCTCTTTTGCTGTGAACAAGAGAGGGTTGTGAGGGCCAGCTGAGCATTGAGAGTGAAAGAAAGAACGAACTTACCTGCTCTGGAGACACCACAATGCAGAGAACTGGCCTGGGAGCAGCGAAAGTTCCCATCACCTTGCTCCAAGCAATAGCGTGGGCTGATGTATTCTATGTGATTGCAGTGAGCATTGAGAGGGACTTCCGTTTTTTTTCTCTCCCCTTCAGGTAGCCATGGCTATAGAGAGACCGGGGGAAGAGGAATCAAAGCAAGAACTACTCTGTGATATGGCTGGGTCTGTTCTCCTGGGCTCCAATGGTGCACTTCTCCTGGCATTGCCATGTATGCTGGATGCATTTTGCTCTTCCAGCTTCTCTAGCACTTTATGCACTGTGTTTGACCCCTGCTGGTAAGTGTGTATTTATATTGGTAAATGAGTCCATCTAACAGATAAAGGGCCTCTAATGAGGCAAGCAGGAGTAGTTACAAAGGGTTGCTGCCACGAGTTGTCCATGTACACATTAATCTTCTGTACTCTTTGATGCAGATGCTTCACTTATGGGTCAGTGTAATATGTCTGGTCCTTCAGGTCAGGATACTCCCACACTTGATAAGCAGCAGGAGGGAGTGCTTGGTGCTATTGGTATTACCTCCAACCTAGGACAAGCATGAATTAATCCACACTCATCAACAGGGAGCAAGGCACCTTTTCCCTCTCACTGAACTCAGGAAGCAGATGCTGCACCAGGCCCTGGGGAGCCCAGAGCAGGGCATGACAACTCACAGGTAATCACAGATGGGCTGTGAGTCATTCCTGCCCTGGAAACCAACCAGCTTCTGTTCATCAGCTACCACTACAAGAGCTGCAGCTCCTGTTAGATGTGAGTGGTTTTGCTGCCTGCTGGTTGCTGTCCATCCAGCTGGAAGTCACCGGTACTCCTCTTCCACAGGTGGGTGGTACAAGTGCTTTGGAGCAAAATACGATGCTTGGCTTTGAAGAAGAAAGGCTGTGAGGTTTACCCATTGCACAGCCGCAGCTCCACCCCTCACTGAAGCAGGTGCACTGCCAACTGCAGTCTTCAGCCTCAGCGGATCTGGGAGAACTGGGGCTCTTCGGTTGCTCTTCCCATTTGCATGCAATTCCCTCTAACTCCTGAATCCTCTCTCTTCAACAGGTAATTTGCCTAGCCAACAAGAGCTCAGGAAGAGCCATGCAGCCTGGGATTTCCCCACATTTCACACCAGTGAGTCCTGACTGGTACGAGTTGAGATGCAAAAGCAACAAGGAGGAAATACACAAGGATGAGAGTGGCTTCTGCTGAAATAGTAGAGATGTTGGTCCAGCACAGGGAAGCAACACTCCCATGCTGGGCTTGGGTAGACCATCTCAGGGTGCTGTGTTGGCAGTCAGCTAGAGAGTCCTTTCCCATGGAGGTCATGCTGCTCCTTTGGTGGGGACAGCGGTAGCTGAGCTGCTGTAGCATGACCAAAGAATTTGCATGGGCCAACACTGTGGCACTGACAGTAACTGAGGGACTCCAAGGGAAACAAGAAAGGACTTGCAGCAAAGCTGACTCTTCAAGGCCGAGTTGGGCAACTGCAGTTTAGATCAGTTATAGATCTAGAGGCCCTCAAGTGAGGCAGGAGACAGAGGAAGCTTCCCTCTCCTGCCAGCACATCCATATTTGGAGGTGTGGGTGAAGGCTGCTCCCTGCCTGGGGGCACAGGTGCCAACAAATTGGGCCACTTGGTCCAGTACAGACAAAGTTTGCCACAGTACTCTTCTTCTCAGGTTTTTGAGGGTTTTGGGTAACTTTGGAGGAAGAGGTATTAATTTGTACCCCCAGATACAGAAGTTTCAGCTTTGTCTTAAAGCAAGCTCCTGCATAGTATGGAAAAACAATTCATGTCCTTCTACCTCGAGCAGTGCTGAGCTCATTTTATGGCCCTGGCTCGGTACATCTTTGGACTATTCAAAGCTGTGTCTCTCTCTTAATAAAGTCTGAAGAGTAAATAAAGAGGCCTCTTCCTCACCACCTGTCCACAGGGAGGAGAATAACCCTGGTGCAAGCAGCTGTAGTTCCCCACTGTGGCAAGGTGGGCACTGGGGCTTGGCTGTCCTTCCAGGCAGCTCATCAGAGACATGAGGGAGCAGCAGCAATGCCCCACAGTGGGGGAGAGCATTGCAAGGAGGCAGGCTTGGGGGATTTGGAGGACACCACGACCATCTCAGGCTCCAGCACAGGGAGGATGGATTTATAAGCATGTGTAAGCCTCAACTCCAGCCCACCAACACTCTCTCCCCAAGAGAGGGCATCCAGCATGCCCTAGAGCTTTGAAAACATGGAGGGAAATACCCTTCAGGAACTGCCCAGAGTTCATACTTGGAATTTAGACCACCAGTCTTGTGATTCCTGGAGATCTGATTCATGCTTTTTGAACGTGTGGGTTTGGCAATCCTATGCTTACACTTACAGCCATTTCCCAACCCCTTATTTTCCCCAGAGGTGTTCTTACTTTTCCCTTTTTTTACTCTTGTACACATGAAATAAACTGCTTGGGGGTTAGGGGGGTTGTTACTGATAGCAAAACTCATCTATTAAATTCACAGTGAGCTGCTCACTAAATAACACCAAAAAAAATCCCCCACAATTTTATAGTCTAAAACAACCACAGCAGGTTGGAGCGACTCCTCACAGCTTTTGCTTTGTCTTGGAGCAGGATATACTAGGCAAGGGTTTTTCTCCCCAAGGAGCAGCAGGAAAATGCTGTCCCCTCACTGCAGCCACGCTGGGGGTGGCAGACAAGCCCTGTACCACCGTGGTGGATGTGACCTATCTGTCCCCACATGTTTTTGTGGGAAAGGTGAGCTCCTGTCCCCCCCAGCTACTTTGGGGAGGGAGGTCTGGGTACACACAGGAACATAAGCCCTAGGAGAGCATTTGAGGGCCTTTCCTGGGGTCATGAAAACAAGATGATTTTGTTCTGGGAGATTTAATGTGAGAGTTTTGGGCCCACATTAATTTGGACCGGCAAAAATTCCATTTTTTCCTACCATATATTTTTTTGTGCAGTCATAGAAAGGACAGTATCTTTATCACTGTAGATATCATCCAGAGGTTTAAGTAACACTGTAGCTCAAAGAAACAGTATTAATTATCCAAGCCCTATGCTGAGCACCATTTGTATTGCCTCAGACAGCCTGCTGCTGGCACAATGGAAAGCAAAACCACGAACCCGTGGGAGTGGAGACTGTTCTCCATTTTCTCTGAGAGCTCCTTGCCTATTTGAAGACAGAGAAGAATCAGGAAGCAAAAGGATGAGGGAGAGGGTTTGCAAAGTGCCACCCTCAAAGCAGCCCCATACTCTTGGAGGTGTTACAAGATGTGACCTTTCAGGCAGTATAGGATTCACAGCTAATTTAAGGAAAAGGCTTTGTTGTGGTAAGTCTTAGGAAGGTATAATATAGTGCTGTCCTTGGTCTACATTGCCTCGAGCAATGAGCCATGGACGTCCACAGAGGATGGCACATTGGGAATGGGAGCTACCAAAAAATAGATGGAGGGAAATCCCCAGTGCGGGGTTTCAGCTGCTGAGAAGTGGAAGCTTCCTTCTCATGGCATTCTCCGTGATGCCGCAGAAGTTTTTATTGGCATCACAGCAAAGCCCAACTTGAACGAAACATCTGAAACAGCTTAATAGCCTAAAAGCACTGCAACTGCCTGGGACAGCGTGTCTTCTTTCTGCAGGAGGTGCACACAGGAATCTAGGGAAGGAAAACTGCTCCACCCTGGCTGTCCTTCCCTGGGGAAAAGGGAACACCTTGGAAAGGCAGAAATGACAGCAGAGACTTTTGCAGACAGCACTCCTCAAAGCTCTTGAGAAGTTACATTCAAGGTTTGGAAGTTCTCAGTATTGCAAATATCACAGGACTGACACTGCTTACTCATTAACAGAGATAATGGGAAAGTAACTGAGCCTTATTTTATCCCTGTTCAAATTGTTCAAAAATGTCTCAACATGCCCACAGGGACCCCCAAGTGCTCACAACTCCTGCCTGGACAAAAGGTCTGCGATAAAGCTTTGTGAGCTCTCAGCTCAAACAAGGGGCAGCAGAGGAGTTGCTTGTGCAGGAGATGTCTCCTGTAGAAGGCAAACAAAGCAGAGACCTGAAGAAGGCTGAGAAGCGATGGTAGTCAGCCAAGGGAAACAAATTATTTGAGGGATGGGGAGAATCAGAGCAGCCATGGAAGCTGAAGAGGAAGGCAGGCTTTCAGGCAGAGCAGAAGTGCCCAACGGCTGTGAAAGATGAAGGTGGAAGCAACTGGTCTGGGTGTTGCTGGTCCATGAGCATTTCACTTGGGTTTTGCCTAAGCACAGAAGTTCAAATCAGGCTGGAGGGTACCTGGATGAAGCAGAGAGTTCCCTCCCAGTTCAGAATTCACAGAATCATCATAGTGGAGTAGAGGGGCTGAATCACCTTCCTTGATCTTCTGATCACGCTGCTTTTGATGCAGCCCAGGACACAGTTGATATTCCAGGCTGCAAGTACATGTTGCCTGCTCATATCCAGCCTCTCATCCACCAGCACCCCCGAGTCCTTCTCAGCAGTGCTGCTCTCAATGACTTCTTCTCCCATCTCCACTCATATCTGGGGTTGCCCCAACCAAGGTGCAGCACTTGCACTTGGTCTTGAGTAGGCTCATGAGGTTTCCATGGGCCTACTTTTTGAGCTTGTCCAGGTCCCTCTGGATAGCATCCTTCATGTGTGTCAACTGCACCACTCAGCTTGGTGTCATATGCAAACTTCCTGAATGTGCACTCGATCCTTCTGTCTATGACATTAATGAAGATATTAAATAGCAACAGTCTCAATACAGACCCCTGAGGGACATTACTTGAGCCTTCAGGGCTCCGAGCCATTGACCACTATCCTCCAGATATGATCATCCAACCAATTTCTTATCCATCTAACAGCTCATTCAGCAAATTGGATGGACTGTTCTCTCTCTTATTTAGACAGAAGGATGTTGTAGGATATTGTGTCAAAGGCTTTACAGATATTCAGTTACATGACATCTGTAGCCTTTCCCTTGTCCACTAATGTAGTCACTCCACCACAGCAGGCCACTGGGTTGGTCAGGCAGGACTCGCCCTTGGAGAAGTGCTGGCTGTTCTGAATAATGTCCCTGTCCTTCATGTGCCTTAGCACAGCTTCCGGGAGGATCTGTTCCATGATCTTCCCGGGCATGAAGCTGAGGCTGACAGGTGAGTAATTCCCAGGGTCCTCCATTCTACTCTTTCTAAAGATGGGTACAATGTTTCCCTTTTTCCAGTCACCTGGGTCTTCAGTTGAGTGGCATGACTTTTCAAATATCATGGGGAGTGGCTTGACAACTACACCAGCCAATTCTCTCAGGACTCTCATCGGGTCCCAAAGACTTACGTACATTCAGGTTCCTCAGGTGGTCATGCTTACACAGAGGAAAACACTTTGCTCCCCAAGTCCCCATCCTGCTGTCCATCCACTTGAGCGATGTGGAAGAGAGGTTGCCATTGAAGACTGAAGCAAAAAAATTGTTGAGTACCTCACTCAGGCTTGCCCTCATCTGTTGTCAGCACTATCCCAGCGTTGTTTATTACTGGGGGTACACCTTATACTTTCAAAGCTTTTTACAGTTTCAAATCATTCCCAGGGCTTAAAACACTGAGAATAGGCAGTGGCCGGGGAGAACAGTAAGGGAAGGTAGGCCGTGCTGCAACAGGTTTGTGCAAGGCACGAGCAGGGGGGTAAAGATGCGAAACTAAGGCAGCTCTGGGGGTAAAGAACTGGTGGGAAGGAGATCCAACACCACAGAAAACAGGTGGAGGGGACAAGAGTGGGAAAGAGGTGAGGAGCCACTTGGTCAGATGTGCCTGGGGATGTTCCAAGAGCCGAGGAGTGTTTGTGCTGCACCCCGACGTAAGGAACTTGAGCCCCTTACGTATGGCTTACTGCCCACCATGCAGACTGGCTTCTCAAGGAGACCTCCTCAATGAGAGATGTCCCTGAGGAGGCTGGTGCCATGACACATCAAGGAACACCCAAGGAATCATGGTTCAGCGGGGGCTCAAAGCGCCGCAGCCAGGCCTCACACCCGCCCCCTGGCCGAGAGCCGCGGGCGCACCGAGGGGCAGGGCCTTCCCCACGGGCAGGGCCTTCCCCAGGGGCTGGGCCGGGCCGGGCCGGGCAGGCCCGCCGGCCCTCGGGCAGCAGGGCGGTGCTGGCTCCTCTGGGCCCAGAGCCAAGCAGGAGCTTTCTCAAGGCTGCCTCCGCCAGCGCAGCCTCTCCGCCCTTCCCGGGGCTGGGTCCCCGCGCAGGAGCTGCCGGCGGGACAGCGCCAGCTCCGGCCATCCATCGCCCCTGTGCCACCCACCCTGCCCCAACCCTGTGCTGATTCGGCTTCTCCCAGGTGTCAGGTGCCGCCCAAGGTGGGTGACAGCTAAACAGGAATTTTAAATCTCTTCTTGATCCCTTCTTTAAATCATCCATGTGTTTCTGGGGGAGAGGAAAGAATCCCCAAAAGAGGCAGCACCCTACCCCTTTCCATTCTGCGAGGGCTGGGTGGCACCTCCCGGGCTTTCTTCCTTGGGGGATGCTGCACCTGGGGTCAGCTCGGCTTCCCCACTCCCAGACGTGGCTCAGGACTGCAGAAAATTGAGCCTGCTAAGAAGAAAAAGCCTGAAAAGGCAGACGTCTAGCTCAGGAGGTGGAGGAGCCTCACCCAAGTACAAGGAGGTCTGGAACAGTTGGGTCTCTGCAAAGTTTTCATCCCGACAAAGATTTTACTTGATCAGGACTACAGAGGGGAAAAAAAAAAAAGAAAAAGAAAGAAAGAAAAATAAGGCTCCTGACTCATTCTCTTCCCAAGACTGCCCTGGCCCAGGGCATTTTCCCTGCCTTGGGAAGTGTTGCAAAATTTGAGCTTGCCCTGGAGGTATCTCTCACTAATTACTGGATATCCTGGTTTTGTGTAAGGACATAGGCAGGACCTTCCCACAGGTTCTTCTTTACCGCATGGGAAAAAAAAACTCGAAATGCTGATTTCTCTTTCAGCATCCCCAGCAGACTGCTGTGAAGGGCTGATTACACACTTGAGGGGATCTTTTTCTGGAGCCATCCTCCCCAGCTCTGGGGCATCACTCACCAACAGCTTCTAAGAAGTGTGGAATTTCAAAGGCAAAAACAAGCTTACTTTTAATATTTGCCCTCTGTACCTGATGTTTGG
This sequence comes from Tichodroma muraria, assembly GCA_013390105.1. NCBI lineage: Eukaryota > Metazoa > Chordata > Aves > Passeriformes > Sittidae > Tichodroma > Tichodroma muraria. The sequence goes on along the minus strand of WAAG01036929.1, from coordinate 4,764 downwards.
GTCACTTTCAATTTTTTTCTCCTGTAATAAAGAAGGCTAAAGCTTTCAAATTAGAAGCAAAGACTGAGAGCTGTGTGAGATGAGGCCTCTTTCGCACCACCCGCCAGGCGGTCTGCAAAGGGCTAAGAAATGGGCTGGTGAAAGGCAGGGTGCAGAAAATTACAGACCTGGCCCTGACAAGAGGTAGCACAAGCTTGATTACCGCCTCCGCTTAACACAAGGCAGGTGCTCACATGGGCTATAAGCCTCCAACCGTGGTTTATTCAAATCAGTAGAGGAAAACTGCTTCGGCTACGAGATGTTGAGTAGCCCACGTTGTATTTACACATCTCCTGGTATATCTGATTGTAGCTACACATCTGCTTACTCCAGCCTCTTCCTTCAGCATCAGGCCACCGACTCCCATGGACAGCAGGTGGCCCACAGCAGCTCAGTTCTGCACTGGTGAGAGCACTTGCTACTCCTTCAAAGAGAGGTGAGGTGGTAACAGAGGGGTTTTCCAAATTTTGAGAGACATGAAGTTAAAAATGAAAATTGCTTTGAGCAGGAAGCAACAATATAAGGATTTCTTCGTCAGTAAGTCTGCTTCATTAAATACTCAGCCTGCCTACACATACTCACCTACTTTGTTTCTAGGAAGGCCTAGAAAGGCCTAGAATCTCTAGAAAGATACTCTAGTCTAGAGTCTCTAGTCTTTCTAGAGTCTCTAGAAAGGCTCTAGGAAGGCCTTTTCTGTCTTTTCTCTAAAAGAAAGCCTCTGCCAGAATGCATGTAAATGCATCACTGAAGCTCCTGAGGAGAGGAGCAAGCTCTTTTTCCGATCCTCTATATGCATTCTCCTTTTCCTACCCTTCCTTCTTGAGACTTCCCGCTGATCAGCTCTTCAAGGGAGTCTTTATTCTCTGCCCAATTTTGCACAGAAGTATCAAAGGATTTTAACACATTAAAACTTGAAACCTCTTAAAGAAAGAAGATAATTTATCTCCTTCCTCCCTCTCTCCTCGTTGCTGGAGTTTCACACCTGGGAGCTGTTATAACTCAGTCTTTATATAGAGTATTTCTTTTTAGAAGTTACTCAGCCGTCCTTATACACACAGAGTACATGTATATTCACACGTAATTACTTGAAAAAAATACTTCCATCCTCCCTTCCAGCTTCTAAGAACAGAAATAAGAAACACCTTAAAATAACTGTAAATAAGAAACCCCGTCACGCTAAACACTTCAAAGTGGAGGAGCAAATATCTCAAGAAGCTTGGGGAACTACACATAATTATGAATTAGCTCTCAAAAAGAGATACAGATGATCTGTCAGATAAGTTTTCATTTCAAATAGATTTAAAAATACTATTCCCTGTGATCTGGTAGAGACAGTAACTGCTTACTGATAACTGCAGAGCAGTTATCAAACAAAGCCTGTGGAGCGGGAGCGTGGCACGCCAAGCTGCTAAGATGGGCTTTATGCCTTAGCAGTACCTATGCAGAAGACCCCCACCCTTGCTCCCTCCCAGCACAGCACAGCCCCAGGGGAGGTAGTCTTTCAGTGACACTGCAAACGGGAAGAACCCTGGTGAAACACACACTGGTCACCCTCTGGGGCCCCAGTGTAGGTCCTGACACCCCTCAGTGTCCACCTGAATCACACAAAACAGGCTGTGTGCCCTTTGCTAGTTCTGAGACAGACACAGGCGGACGAGACACATGGAAGAGCTGTGGGACTGTGAGATGGGGTTGGGGAAGAGAATGGATAACCATCTCTGATAGGGTGTCCAGCAGGAACTTTGGATGGCTCTGCCAGGGAAACATCCCTTGGAAGATAGGAGGTACCTAGTGCTATAAGGACCTTGTAGAAAACCTTTGACTGAAGTAGGACTTAATAGTGAAAGTCCTGGCCACCATGAAACACCAACTTCCTGCAAGGATCTTCCTGATACACAAAGTAGCAGCCTCAGGTCTGTGGGCTGACCTGTGCCACCATCTCCTTCCACTCCAGAATAACCATTAAAGTCCAGGATGAAAACCCTCATTTTCCTTCCTTCTTCTCAGCAAAAAGCCCTTTCAAAACCAGGCTCCCCGGAGGGGAACTGTGAAGCAGGGGCTCATGAGGAGAGACTGGGTAGCAAAGTTATCAGCTAACATGCCAGAACAGCTACAGAGAGCAGGCAACGAGTGACTAGCTCATGCCTGTAACAGAAGACGAAGAAGAGGCTGTAGGAACAAGGACTGACATATCTGAAAGGAAAAGATGAAGTTTATTGCTTATTTCTTCAGTGTTACAAAGCCAAATGGGGTGCTTGTCTAGGTTACAGAAGGCCTGCACCAAGTGAAACACTGGCATTGTGGCCTGCAGACAAGCAGCCTTTGTATCCAGTGAGGGAGGGACAAGCCGCTGACACATGGTAATGAGCCCAGAACCCAAACTGGCAAACCAGACAGGTCCAGTGTGCTCTGCTCTTCAGTCTCAGTACTCAGCTTTGTACCCCTCAAAGGAGTAAAGCCTTCAGTACAGATTATAGTTATTTCCAGAGCTACAGCTATGGGGCCTGAGATAACAATGGCTGCATCCAGCTTTCAGAGCATGTGCAGACATTGTGTGCTGCGTGCACAGGAAAGCACACTGTGCGCAGCACTTGGCCTCAGAAACCCAGCAGCTCTCATGTGAAAAGCTGCTGGGAACAAGCCTGTTGCACCAAGTCCAATCACTTGGACTGTCTGCCCCTTCAGGACATCTTCACTTGCTTTAGTCTTTCTCTCTTCACCCCAGTGATTACAAACGAAGAGGAAAGCAAAGAACAGAGCAAAGAGATGAACCTGGAGAACAGCTGACAGCACTTTCGCTCGGCACAGTGCACTCACATGGCAGGACACAGGTGCCTACAAAGAGAGGGGGCCTAGAACAACTTGATGCAAACAGTAGCCTTAAGCTACTCGTGTCAAAGTGTCCAAGAGAGTGCAATGGCTTTGAGGAATCATCCAGCAATGTCTCACGATCCCCTGCTACCTTCCTCATTAAACCTCGAACAAAGCTGCAGGGTGTGTTAGTGCACTCCAGCTAGGCTTTCCCATGGGGAGAAGGGAAAAGCTGGAGTCAAAGACAGTGCAAAGGGCTGGATTCAGTGCTCAGATTTGAAAATGGCAATAAAAGGAAAAAGCAGCAGTTGGAGGAGAAACAGTACAGGCCCCTTTTTGTCACCAAGCCACACGCAGGATTTGGCATAGAATGCTGCTGAGATAGTAGTAAAGAGCAAGCAACAACAGCTTTCCCCCCTCGCAGCTATATACCCTTTTCTCTGAAGGCTGGGCTCTTCAGTGGCAGAGAAGAGCCCAACCAGCTGCCCAGCCAGCTCAGTGCATCAGAAACAGCCACTAGGCTAGGAGGCCAGCTGGAAAGCAGGAAGTGCCTGGAGCAAGCTTTAGAGCCCTCCCAGCACCAGTGGCACAGAGTTCCCCCAGGTTCCCGAGCCTGAACATGAGCGCCCTGAGGAACTAAAAGGCAAGGGAGCATTGAAAGCAGGTTTTGTCCTCATCACCTTATGACTGGGATTTCAGTATTCCCATAAAGGGCAGGAAGAGTGGGGGAAAGCATGGAAGAGAACCCCTGATAATCTGTCCTTCAATTCCTGATGTGGCTAAGCAAAGTCCAGGTATGTCCTAAATGCCACTTTAGAGGACACTTTCTTCAGAAGCAAAGCTGAGCTCAAATGGGAGGCAGGATAAACTCTTGGCAAGGACACAAGTATTTTCAGTTTTTGCACCAAGGACAAAGCTGTCCCTGTCTGAAATTAGGCCTAAAGACTTGCTGAAAAAACTTTTTGAAACATCTGCTACTCCTTACAGTGTAAAATTTTTGAATTTGAGATGTCTTTTGGGAGTGGAGTGGGTGTGAACATGACATGGGGGAAGAGGGAGCACACAGGGAGAATCTACTGGTGAGAGACAACTTGCTCTGGCAGCAATAAAAGTATGTGATCTGCATCATAGGCAGGCCATAAAAACACCTGAATCATCCATAATCCTTTAGATATATCTATTTATCAATTATTTTCTCCAACATATTTCACCTCAGTATTGCACTGGTTTCAAGAGAAAGAGGCAGGCCAATATGCAGATGCTCTTTGTGGTTCTCCAGCCTGCACTTAATTAATTGTGAGTTGTTTTAAAAATAATTTAGGACAGTGCTTCCACAGCACATTGCTGAAGTCTGACACAGTTCATGGTTTTGTTTCCCAGAACATGTGCAAAGCTCTCACCTCAGCCCAGTTGTTAACAAAAACCCCACAACCCAGTCTCTGTGCCGACTGAGAGGAGGAAATCAGACATGAGACGTTGCTTCTTCTCCCTGTCCACCCCTCCCCTTTCCAGCAATCCTTTTCTCTGTCATCTTAAACTTCTGTTTAAAACCCCTTCAAACAGAGATGTTCAGAGTTAATACATCACGTGAGGAAACCGTGCCAGCTCCTGCGATGGGAAGGCAGCTGGGACTTGCTCTCCAAGTCACACCATTAGTCATGGTGCTGACAGCTTCAGATGCTGAACTTCTCATGTCAGGAAACAAAGTTAACAATTTATTATTTTTAATAAAATAATTGCTTTAATGCAGTATTTAAAATAATTTTTAACATCTGATCAATAAGATAACAGTACACAAATATGGAAAATGCTGCACTTTACATAAAAAGTAAAGCTAAGCATTTAATTATACAAAACAATTTTGCCCAATGCCATCAATATCTTGCAAACTATAGTTCAGTTGAAGTACTCCTT
>WAAG01036925.1:0-12348 GCA_013390105.1 Tichodroma muraria | reverse complement strand
AATAAATAAATAAAAGAAGAAAATAAGCTTTTGAACAGGGTTAGAATTTAAAGTAATTGCTAAACTGAAGAAACCTTTTCTAAAATAGCCTATGATTCAGTAAAGTACATAAGTCTACACTAAAGGAGGGATAATGAGTTGCAAGACTGGACCAGACAACAGGCCTGCTAAGATCTGGCATTTCAGTGGATCATGAGCAGAACAGAAGCCGATGATGTTATGCTGTTGACAAAACCTATATATTCTACTGAGTCATAGCATTAGGAGTATAACCCGTAACAAAGTAATAAATTTGGGTGGCCTACCCACACTGTCTAGTTCTGAGAAGTACAGAGGACAGCACTCAGAATGACCAGAGATCTAGAAAATATCACCTACGAGGTAAGAGGCTGTTCAGTCTGGAAAGAAGACAACCTCTACTCAAGAAAATCTTAAACTGGAGACAGAGCTGCCTAAAGGGAATACAGGAATGAATGGGCTGCGTCTGCAACAAAGAAGATATAGATTAGATATTAGAAAAAACCTTCTATTGCTGATAATACAGAAGGATGGAAGAAGCTGTAGCAGGAATGTGAAAAATCCAGCTTATGAGGTATTAAAGACTAGGTTGTATTACTGCTTGCCAAGGAACATTGCTGATAGGGTCCTGAGTTTCTGCCTCTTGGCATGGGAATAGACTATATGACTTCTTGGATCCTCTCCCAACCGTATAATTTTATAGTTCTGTGCTTCTGAAATGATGAAGCTGATCAAACAAGCTAATTAACATGTCTTTACGCATCTCAGTTCTAGTCTCATCGTTGCATCAGCCTATCTAGGAAAACAGCTCCAGTAGATTTACTTTGCAGCCACAGTCCTAGGAACGGTCTTTAATGAAAGCTGACTCTCTGGAACTAGTCTATGTCAACTCTGTAGGCAAATGGCAAGATTATAGACTCTGGTGTTGAAGCAGCAACCTGGAGCTAAGTCCCGTCCATCACATCTTCAGGGCAGTGAGAGTCCCAATGGCTGACTTTGGTCCCATGGGATTTGGTCTCCAGACCTGCTCTCTGAGCTGAAAACGACTTCTCAGTAAGGACCCAGGCAGCTACTGGCTGCTCCAGCAGCCTGGGGTTCCACTCAGGGATACTCTCTATCTTGGCTATTTTAAAGACAAAAAAACTGCTGCTCACTTTTTTTTTTTTTAATGTGCATTACCTGACAACTTACTGTCTCATCCTATTATTGACTGTACACATTAAATGTGAAAAATAAAGCTAAGTCATAAAACCATGGCCTAAATACATCTGGATTTTCTTTTATACAGAAGCTGCCAAGTACAGAAGCATGTTTTTGTTTTTAATCTTTACTGACTCCAGTAGGTGTGCTTTAATTTAAAAGCTGTTTGTACATAATTTTTAAGCAAGTCAGAGCTGATTTCTAGCAAGTGCAATACAAATTCCCTTCACCATAAAAGAAGATAATTATACTGTGCATGTTTTATTTGCCACTAGGTGGGAGTGGAACATAATCTTCTAGTTAATCTTTAAGCAGTATCAATGGAGAAAGTGAAAGACAAAGTATATTTTCTTGGCTGGTCACTAAAGAAAGGATCATTCTCTCAAAAGAGAATTACTTCAGTGATTCACAGGTGTCTACAGCTACAAGTCATGGGAGCACTGAATTTTTATTTAAAACTTCAATAAAGTACTGATAATTCATAAGCAAACGCTTTGACTCCTCAGAATGCAAATTTTAAACTTTTTTCCAGTCAGCATTAAGATCTAGTTTTACATCTTTTTCTGAAATTTACACACCTATCTGGTGCATTTTCAAGGAAGTGTCTTGAATAATATACTATTGCTCAGCCTTATTATCTATTGCTACTGCTGCATCTCTTGTTAGTATTGAGAACACAGCATGTCTATATAAATAGTCTTCACGTACATTTCACAATTTGTACACACCTAGAAATAATGCTCTTTTTTATCACATAAGGCCCACTTGTGCTTTTTTCATGACATTTATTTGCAATTATTTTCGAAAGCCTCTATGTTGTAAACAAAAAGGGTGTTTCTTACAATAAAATATCCTGTCTTTTAATCCTTCTGCATGTGTCTGTACCTGACTTGAAACGCATACCCTTTTCTTAAAACACAATATCTTAGTCTCTTACTAGTAATCAGCAATCACATTATTAAACTACAACTGGATTGTCAAAGAAAGAATGAACCACAATCACAGTTGAAGTATTTTCTTCCTTCTTTAGAAAGCTTAACATTTAAAAAAGTAATAAATTGAAAGACATTTTTACTATTTCTTGGAAAAGTACAAAGTTCAAGCATATGTTAGGAGGAATACACTAGAGGTTTCTAACATCATGGTGGTGAAGATGGAAAAATTTTGCATCATTCCTTTTTGTGCAAGAGTTTTCAGTGAAATTAGTAAGGAGCTGATTTGAACAAACAAGAGGAAGCAACCTTTCATACAGCACACAGTGAAACCATAGAACACTGCACTAATGATTGCAATGAAGTAAAAAAAAATAATTAATTAATTGATTACTTCTCAAATTATGGAAGATAAATCAGTCATGGTTTTGAGTTGTTTGGGTTTTTTTTAATGTTCATCAGTATTAAAAGCAATGTCTAAGATGGAAAAAACCCTGTAGCATCTAGATATGGAACTAGCACAAAAGGAAGGAGTGTATTATCCCCTTGGCTTTAACAGCATCTCAGCTCTTACTTGAGCCTTGGAAATCCAGCCCTGCTTTGGGAACAGCTCTGCAACGGCATGAAGGAGGCATGGTGCCACTATAGGAAATGTCACCAGCGCTTCCCTTCCAGGCTTACCAGGGCTGATGGCTGCTGGGCAGGACAGGCAGATATCTCACCATGCTTCAACCTTTAGGGACAGCTGCAGGCAGGCAAAAGCGTATCTGGTGTCACATGTATTTGTGGACTCCCTCTGCCATTCTTCAGGGTACAGCTGGCTCTCTCTGGGTCACTGTAACCAGCTCCTGCCACGTGCACAGAAACTCTGCCAAAAAGGTGCACACAGCTTAGCTGGGTTTCCACCAGGCAGCTTTTCTTGGTGAACACACACAAGCGACAACTGGGGCGTAAGGAGTTACCAGGCATTAGTATGCTCCCCATGCTGATATGACCCCTAAGGGAGCCTTTGCCAGCCCAGCAGGCATCAGGCAGGTGGGGAACGGTCAGTCCTGCTGCTCCATGCTGTGACCTACCATCTCCTCACTACAGTTCTTCTTTAGGATTTTATACCTTTCCATGTTGCTCAGTTTTGCCTCCTAAACCATTCTCAGCAGCCCTACCTCGGCCTGCAATTCTGCCTTCCTTATTTTCCATGATTTTACTTGCAGCTTGGCCATACCAGTGGATGCCTGAGCGGGGCTGCACAGCTGGGACAAACCCAAGCTGGATTCTGGGCATTGGAGTCCTTTGGGAGGCGGCTCAGCACAAGGTAAAACAACTCAGTGGTTACACCATGTGCCATCTCCAGGCGGTCCTAACATAAATTTAGCCTCCCTGGGACACCAGTGGGTACTTCTGCGGTCAAAAATAGCAGGGATGACGCACAGCCTGCTGCTCGTCCCCTCCCCAGCTGCACACCCATGACAGCCGACCTGTGACAAGGAGATATAAAGCTGTTCTGCCAGCTTCATGTAAAAAGTGGAATCTCTTCGTGAGAAAAGACAAAAAAATTTTTGTTTGTGATAAGAGAAACTTCTCTTTATGAGAAGGAAATTCTTCTGTGACCTTTTCCTCATGTTTTTGTTCCATGTGGCTGTACGGTTGCACAAAATTTGGTACCACAGAATTGCCTGAAGCACAAATCAGTTTCTTTTGTGAGCAGGAGTCACTAGCAGGATGTCATGGAAACAGTTTGAGCTCTTAAAATGAAGATTTTATTTACATCAGAAAATTTTTTACACTGAATCCAGGATGGAGTGAAGTGAAGCTGCTAAAATACCTTCTCAGAGTCCTGAGGACATCCAGTTCCCTACATTATGTCCTGACTACTATAATTTGGAAGAAAATTGCATCTAATTTTAATGAAATCAGAAGAAAGGTTTCAAAGTGTGCCTCAAGACATACATTGGGTACACCTGAGAGCCTGTGCCTCAGCAGTCAGTCCACATGACCTTGGACCCTTGACCCACAGGCACATTGGGGCCTGGCACCTGCCACACCATTTCTTCTCGTCTTCTCAAGTGATGCAGGATTCCCTGCTCTCTTTTCTTCCCCTCACATTCTTTTTTCAAGAATGGAAGGATCCAGCATCCCCTCCCCTGCTTGACATTTTAGCCTAATTTTTGTACTTTCTGCTTGCAGCCGTGAGCTAATGGGGAAAGGGACACTTCCATAATTAGCAATTTTTAAGAGGGGGAGTAGATGCTTCTGGGACATTGTGACTTCTGTGCAGCGGAGTTCAAAATTATAATCAGGGTGACTGACAGAGACGTGGCACGCTTGGGGACTGTGGAGGACAGTTAGTAGGACAGAGAATGCAGTGTATGTTGGCACCTTCCCAGAGGAAGCTTCTTAACCAAGGATGTGTTTCATTAGGGTGGTATCAAAAAGACAGGGCTTGTCAGCGTGGAACAGGAATGCACACAGTCATGAAGAAAAGATATTTTTTTCCAGAAAAGCTTTAAATGCTCATCCTAGTTTATAATTATTTTTCCTAATCCAGACCTGTTTCAACACAGGTAAGGCTAATTCTCCCCTGATACTTATATATATACACTACACCAATATATCAGCTCCCTGGTCTACCTTGGAAATCAGTCTTGGTTAGAGCATGCTGTTGGACTAGATGGTCCTTCAGAGGTTCTTTTCCAGCTGAAATTATTTTGTGATTTGATATTTTAAATAGCTAGAAAGCACTACTGTAGCCAACCAGTTGGCTTTTAACATTAGCTTTTCACTTGCAGTGCCTCCATACAAATGACAAATGTAATGCCAGGCAGACAGAAAGCACGCTTCAGGTGTTTCACCATAGGCTTTGACAGCTCAGATCACTCCCTAGCAGTTATCCCGGCTGGGTCTGTCTAACAGGGGCAAAGGGCAGGATCAGGGGCTGTCATCTCCAGAGGGATGATGGCTGCCTTTTCTTTGACCTATCTTCCTTTTATAACAGCTGAGAGTAACATGAACTGCATTTCAGTGCAGATACTTTCTCTTAGCTGCTTCAAATGAACAGCAGGCAAAGAAGAAAAGAATCTCACAAATAGAGCTAGAATGCTCTATTTACCAGGATGTCTTTTATGCAGTGATGCATAATTAACTTTAAATACTCTTTACAATTTTCAAAATTTACTCAGTTTGGTCAGTAATTCCATTTTTGCACTCAGAGGAAGTGCCTCTGGTAATTCAACTACTCTTTAAGGAAGAATGCAAAGTATTTTCAATATCTTAATGCCAACCAACAAAGCACTGATATGCATTAGTTTGGAAATTATGGGGTGAGCTGTACAATAATTCTCATGAAGAATAAGAAGGAATTCCAATTAAAAGTAAAATTGCAAAATACTTCCAATCAAATGATGCAAATGACAGGGAAATAGAAATATTTTACCTGAGACAGTGACTGCTACAGCCAGAGTGACAGAAAAATTCTTCACATTTTGAAGTAGCTCTCGACAGAAAAGCTTCAGAGCTTTATTTAAAAAGTATTCAGACCAGAGGTGCTCCTTGTGATTAGCTGCTTTGAGAATTTCAGTTATGACAAAAAGCAGAAGCACAGTATAAGGAGCCTTAAATTGTAATTTTACCCATGAAATAAGCGTACACAAGAACTAAATTAGAATAAGCATAGAGTAAAGAAATTCACATGTACTTTGTGGATGTGTACATCTAGTTTTTGTCTTACTGAAGAGGATTTTACAACACAGCAAAAGAAAACACTCTTTGCAATGAAGTAGAATAATGTAAAACTGAGGGGAAATGGTTGATCTTGAAGGGTCTTAGAAGGACCTGCTAATTTCAACACAGGTTTGTATTACCTTTTAAGCACTAATGAGGGCAATTCAACACCATTCAATTTCAGAGTGGAAAAAAAGGTGCAATTAATCCTGCAACGAATTCACCTCTTCTGTGACCTCAATGAGACTCCTGGCCTACAGGTTTAAAAACAGAAAGGAGTACGACACATTAACTGAGTATCAGTTTAACTTCAGCAAAAACACTAAATGCTGTGGTTAGTTGACCTTGTCTGGATACCAGGTGCCCATGTACTGCTCTGTCACTCTCATTGTCACCTGGACAGAGAATATAAATATAAAAGGTTCATGGGTCAATATAAGGACAGGGAGAGATCACTCACCAATTACTGTCTTGGGCAAAACAGACTTGAGAAAATTTGTCATTTATTACCAGTCAAATCAGAGTGGGGTGATGAAAAATAAAACCAATCTCAAAGGCTCTTTGCTCCACCCCTCCCTTTTTTTATGGGCTCAACTTCACTCCCCATTTGCTCTACCTTCTCCATCCAGGAGCTCAGAGGGACAGGGAATGGGGACTGTGGTTAGTTCACCACATATTGTCTCTGTTGCTTCTTCCTCAGAGCAAGGATTCCTCACACCCCTCCCCTGCTCCAGTGTGGGGCCCCTTCTACAGGAGATGGTCCTTCATGGACTTCTCCGAGTCCTTTCCATGGGCTGCAGTTCTGCACCAATTCATCCAGCATGGGTCCCTTCCATGGGGTGCAGTCCTTCAGAACAGACTGCTCCAGCCTGGGTGTCCCACAGGGTCACAAGTCCTGGAAGCAAACCTGCTTCAGAGTGGGATCATCTTTCTATGGGGCCACAGGTCCTGCTAGGAGCCTGCTCCAGTGTGAGCTTCCCACATGGTGGTCATTTCCTCCTTTGGGCACCCATCTGCTCCAGCATGGGATCTTTCACAAGCTGTAGGTGGATGTCTGTTCCACTGTGGACCTCCTTGGCTGCAGGAATACAGCTGCCTCACCATGGTCTTCGCGACTAGCTGCAGGGGAATTTCTGATCTACTGCCTGGAACGCCTCCTGGCCCTATTCAGTCTCCTGTGGGATATGCCTGCACAGTATAAATTGCAAAGGTAAAGACAGCTGCCCATGAATAAGCCTTACCTGCTGTCAGAGAGATCTTTATTTTGGTGAGCTGTTGTTGATATAAGGAGCAAGTCGGTACCTCATGCAACATCCTCTCAGTTGCTTCTTCTTTCTCACAGAATTTAAGTGCCTCTGGAGATAGCAGTGTTTTTTCCACTAAACAAAAAGCATCTTTTCCCCTTTTTCATTGCGTAGATGAAGCAAAGTATCTTTGTGACTCAAAGCCTATAATTTCATGCCATATATAGAAAGGTAAGGACAGATTAGATTTATTAATGGTCTCTTGTCCTCTTGTCCTTTGCCCAGACATGCAGTAGGCAGCAAATTCAATTGCTTCCATGATATGCTTCTTCCAGGAGACTGACTTCATTGGAAGAAGGGGGAGGAGACTTGCAAAAAGTTTTTAGCATGCAACCACAACGACTGCATCTTAGTCCATTAAGAATAGAAAAGAGCCTGGTTAGTAGGATGTCTTTCTTCCTTTCTAGTAAGTTACATCAAAAACTATTGTCATGTAGGGAGAGTTCTTTAGCATTTAATCTGATTATTTCAATAGAGTTAACTTTACCAGACCACTTCACAAACTGATGTCCAAACAGGTTTCTCTGCAGCATTTCACACAGAGAAAAGCACCAGACATGGGATCTCCATGCTCTGCATGGAATCTATGCATTTATTCTTAAAGACACTTTTATTGATTCATCCCTGAACTTATTTGTGTTGTTTCTTTCTTCTGGGAGGCTCAGTTAAGTGAGGAAGTGAACCTTGCTTAAGCATTCTGAGTACCCACTCAGCCCAGTGCCCCTGGGCAATGTTTCTCTGCTCCATTCACAGCGTCTCTGCTGTGCTCCCCGGCTGACACTTTCCACGAAATGCCAGTGGTCTGATTCAGATGTGGCTACATTTGTCTGATACAAGACTGCCTTACTGAAGGCTCCTGTTTCCAGAGTCTTGATACTGCATCTTTCTCCTCCTAGCAGGAAAGTTGTTCCTTCCCACCATGAAGCCCCCCTAACCCTAATGTGTGCTGGCAGCTCTACCTGTGCAATGTACAGCATTCCCCACAGATAATAGAACATTGAATCTCTGTTGGTAAAGCCACTTTCAGGATGATGCAGGATTTCTCCATGTGAGTTCCCAACCCTGAGGGAGGCCAGTTGTCATCAGACCTGCCATGCACTACAAACAAGTGAGTAGACTGCTGACAGTCACAGGCATATGAGGAAACTGGTGATATTGCTGGAGGGAAGAGCAAGCCAGCTGTATGGACTCTGAGTAGATTTGGCATGGAAATAAATCTTACACAGATTTATTACACAGAGAGCATAAGATCTTTAAAAACAGAGATGAATCGAGCCAGAGCTTAAAGCTCTGATGATGAAGATGAAGAGCTTGATGAAGAGCTTGAAGACGAAGCTGCTCCTGCTGAAAATGCTGCATATGTGAGAGAGGCAATGCTGACAGCCCTCAGAGCCTGATTATTTTAATCCAGATGATTTGTAGGCCCAGTGGCTGTGCACATTTCTTAAAATCAGCTAACCCTCAAGATAATCACAGCCAAGCATTTCCTTGCTTAAAACATCAAGATGTACTCTTAGTCAAAGCAACCACACCTTGACTGTCATGTCTGCAGAGCTACTTCCTGCTATCACACAAATTAGACTGTGTTTTACCTGAGAAATTGAATTATTACCTGCCATGAGGCTCTTCTAGTCCTTGACGTAGCAGGAAATTAAGTATCTCTTCACAGCACCCTCACATTTTTCTAGATCTAGCCATTGAAAAAGTTCTTGAAACACACAATTCACAAGCAGGTGCTTTCAGCAGACAACTCACTGGGAGGGAGTGTTTTCTTCTGAGAAAGAACTTTGAGATACCCTCCAGTTGCTATATTCTGTAATTGATAGACAACCAACTCATCATGTTAACAGTCTTCCCATTAAGATCAAAATTTGCCATACCAGGTCCAGCTTAAAATCTTTTTAACCTGGCACACTCTCTGGAATTGAAAGCACATCCAGACATTTCATGGGAAAATCAGAGGGTTGGCAGGAACTCTCAAGCTTCTATTTTTAATGGTCCTAATGCCTCCAGTTTAATATCTCAGATGTTTTGTCATCTTCCATTCATAGATATTGCAGATGGGAATGTGGAAGATGCTTAATATTAAAGGATGATGTGTCCAGGGATAGGAAATGTGTCTTACTGTATTAGGAGCAAAGCATGCAGGCAAGAAGGCAGAAGTGAGGACCTGCATATTCACAGACAGAACCCTAATGCAAGTTTTTACCTGCTGCTTCCATCATTGAATATTCCCAGGGGTATTTAATTACTATATTTTTATTCTAGATCTTTGTTTGTATATTCCAAAACAGAATTATATCCTCCCAAAGAAACACATTTATTTATGACTGTGGTGCCAAAGGAGACCAAATATAGCAAGAGTCGTGAAGATGGTTCTCTTCCTGTCCCTGTTTCCAAACAACCTACTTTCCAAGCTAGGCATAGCTTGCCTAGGAAGACTTCTACAATTCTAACACATCCAGGACCTGGAACTTGGACTACAGCAGAGAAAAACAGTGGCTGAAATATGCCCAGCATCCAAATAACAAGCACATAAAACACAGAGATAAAACATCATACATCCACTTTTTCCATAGATTTTCTCTTTATATTGCACTATATGCCTAAGGGAAAAATCTGGGGCAGAGCTGTTTGCTGGTCCAGTGTGTCACTGATTTCCTTTGAGAATTTTTAAGAACAACAGAATGTGTCTGTCCATGAATTTTTGAAGTATTTGTACCAGAAATTTAAAAAAGAAAAAAATAAAATAGAAAGTGATCTGATGAAAACAGAAAACAAGGAAGAACCCTGCAGGAGATTTTTCTACAAATTTTTCATGCTTTCTGGCAGATCTTTTTATTCCATTTTCTAACATTTATCTTAAAAAAAAAACAACACATGTTCATCAATTTTTTTTCCCAACCATTTTATTAGACCATTGCTATGGCTGGACTTCAGAACAATAGAAATGCTGTGAGGAAACAAAAAATCAATTCGACCTTATTTACCAAAGCTATCAGAATTTAAATACTGTGTCCAACAAAAAGTTTCTGTTAGATAAACATGATCTTCTCTGAAAGATCTTAATTTATCTATACTGATATTCTGTCAATATCAAGCAAATATTTCTCTGTTAAGGCTAATCAGAGATGTGGTGATTTCTAAACCTTCTGTTTAGATGGCTGTTACTGTTTGCCAGTATTTATTACCTGCAATAGATCTCACTTGAAAGAGATAAACCATCCATCAACAGGACATGCCACTTCAGCAGTTGTTTTATCAACTGCTTCAAGTATCATTCTTTTTCATTAACTGTTTCATCAAACCTCTGTCTGTCTTTCATCTTTTTACAAAAAAACTGCCACAGCAAGCTACCATTGACATGACACCCCTTGCAATGATGATATTGTGGTTTTTTTGGTTTGCATTATACTTTTCAATCTCCCCCAAAGAAAGAAGGCAAGCAAAGGATAGTATGTTTTACTGAACCATACAAAAAACCCCCAGTCCAGCACGCATTTTCAGACATCCAGCCCTTCAATACATTGGTTAAAAAAGAGTAAAGTCCTTTTACTATTTACACCTGTTTACACATTATATTAAAATATGTACATGTTAGAACCATAAAATGAGAGAATACTACTACAAGCATACTCCTGTTGCTGTAGAAACTGAGCTTGTTTTTTTTCTGCTACACCAGTGAGAAGTAATTGAATGCAAATCAACGTCTTGGCACCTCCACATTTTAAGATAATTAAGGTGTAAGGCACAACAAAGAGATATTTGAAATACTTTTGCTAAAAAAATACATTAGAAAATGTTTTTGGGTAGAGTTGGAGGGAGAGAAGCTGTTATAAAGGATAGAAACAACCATTAGAATCACAGAATCAATAAAGGTTTGAAAAGATCTCCAAGATCATAAAGACCAACTTTTGGCTGAATACCATCTTGTCAACTAAACCATAGGACTAAGTGCCATGTCCAGTTGTTTCTTGAACACTTCCAGGGACCATAACTCCAACATCTGTCTGGGCAGGCCATTTCAATGCTTGACCACCCTTTCAGTGAAGAAAATCTACCTGATATCCAACCTGAACCTCCCCTGGCACAGGTTGAGGTGATATCCCCTTGTCCTGTCACTGATTACCTAGGACAAGAGGCTGACCCCCACCTGGTTACACCCTCCTTTCAGGCAGTTGTAGAGAGGGATTAGGTTTCCCCTGAGCCTCCTTTTCTCCTGGCTAAACAACCCCAGCCCCCTCAGCCTCTCCTCATAAGATGTCCTCTCGGGACGTTTCACCAGCTCCATTGCCCTTCTCTGGACACGTTCCAGCACCTGAATGTCCTTCTTGTAGTGAGAACTGGACACAGAACTCGAGATGTGGCCTCACCAGTGTTGAGTACAGGGGGACAATCACTGCCCTGGTCCTGCTGGCCACATGAGTTTTGATACAGGCCAAGATGACATTTGCCTTCTTGAGCACACACACAGCCTTCTTGGGCTCATGTTCAGCGGCTGTTGATCACCACACCCAGGTCCTTTTCCACCTGCCAGTTTTCCATCCACTCTATCCCAGCCTGTGGCACTGTATGGGGTTGTTGTGACCCAAGTACAGGACCCAGCACTTTGCGTTATTGAACCTCCTGCCTCTGACCTCAGCCCAACAATCTAGTCTGTCCAGATCCCTCTGCAGAGTCTTCCTACCCTCCTGCAGACAGGCATTCCTGCCTGACTTGGTGTCATCTTACTGAGGATACACTCCATACCCCCATCTAGATCACCAATAAAGATATTATCTTTACTGGCCCCAACACTGAGCCCTGGGGCACTCCAGTGACCACCTGCCAGATAGATCTAACTCCATTCACCACCACTTTCTGGGCCTGGCCATCCAGCCAGTTCTTAACCCAACAAAGAGTGCACCTGTCCAAGCTGTGGGCTGCCAGCTTTTCCAGGAAAATGCTGTGGGAGACAGTACCAAAGGCTTTACTGTAGTCCAGGTAGGCAATATCCACAGCCTTTCCCTCATCCACTAGGCAGGTCACCAGGTCATAAAAGGAGACCAGGTTGGTCAAGCAGGACCTGCATTTCCTTAACCCATGCTGGCTGGGGCTGATGCTCTGGTCATCCTATGCATGTGCCCTGTGATCACACTCCAGATGATCAGTTCTATAACCTTCCCAGGCACTGAGGT
>WAAG01036924.1:22126-54116 GCA_013390105.1 Tichodroma muraria | reverse complement strand
CCCACAGAGGGGTTGGTGGCACTGTTCCCCTCCCTACAGGGGGGTTGGTGGCACTGGGGACACCTCCGGGCACTGGTCCTATCCCCACAGGGGGGTTTGTGGCACTGGGGACACCTCTGGGCACTGGTCCTGTTCCCACAGAGGGGTTGGTGGCACTGTTCCCCTCCCTACAGGGGGGTTGGTGGCACTGGGGACACCTCCGGGCTCTGGTCCCCTCTCTAAAGGGGGGTTGGTGGCACTGGGGACATCTGGCCTGCAGCCTTCCCCAGGGGCTGGTGGCACTGGGGACACCTCTGGGCTCTGGTCCCCTCCCCACAGGGGGGTTGGTGGCACTCGTCCCCTCCCTAAAGGGGGGCTGATGGCACTAGGGACATCTCCAGGCATTGGTCCTGTCCCCAGTGGGGGGTTGGTGGCACTGGGGACACCTCCAGGCCCAGATCCCCTCCCCACGGGGACAGCTGAAGTCTGGCAGGAATTCCAGCCTCCACCGAACCTTTCCTGGGATTTTTCCCGGCTGGAAGTGGGTCAGGAGCAGCTCCCAGAGCCGGGAGCTGAGCATCAATTTTCATTTTCCCCGTGCAATTCCCGCTGCTCAGAGGTGCCATCCCGATTTATTCCAGGGATTTCCAACCTGCCGGAGCCGCTCCTGGGATCCCCAAAGAGCCGTGCCGGAGACTCCCACAAATCCCAGGAAATCCAGGATTCCAGAGGCTGGAAAACCCCCCTGTCCTTCCCTGTCCATCAGCCGGCATTGGCATCATTCCCGATTCCCTGCTGAGCCAGCAGCAGGAAAAGTGGGATTGGGGGATTTTCCCCCCTCCTCCCACGCTGTGGTTTTCCACACGGCTGGGAATTGTGGCTGTTTCCATGTGTTTTCACTGGAATCCTAATTCTGGGATAAAACCTTTCCATACGGAGCTGATTTAATTCCTTTTCCCTTGGCTCTGCTTTCCCTTCAATCTTCCACTGCTTTCCCTTTTCCAGGGGCAAAACTTCCTGTAAATCTCTGAGATTCCTCCTGGAGAGGAAAAGTGGGAGCAAAGCAAGATTCCTGGCACCTGGATGAGGCTTTTTTTTGGGATCAAACCACTCGGCCGATCTGTGCCACCATCCCTGTTAATTCCATGTGCAAGCTGTTTTTCCAGGGAATTTCTTGCGTCACCGGCATCCCAGCAGGGCTCCATCCACCTCCTGCCGCTCGCCTTTCGCTTGGAAAAGGTGATGGATGCTGTTCCTGCTGCCAGCCCCTTCCCACACGGATCCTGTCGCTTCCCAGGAGCCGGAAAAATCCACAATAATTCCCTGCATCACCTTTGCCAGGCTGCCGAGGCCCAGGAAAAAAAAAAAAGCTGTGGAAAAAAAAAAGCTGTGGAAAACGCTGTGGAAAAAAGCTGGATTTTATAAAATCCTAAAGGCCAGGGCAGCTGTCAGGAAATCAATGGTGTGATGATTCCATAAATAAGCTGGAAAAACAAGGATAGGGCAGAGGGAAACTGGGAGCAACAGCAGCTTGTGGGGCCAGGGGAAAAAACTCCTGGGATGTGTCGGAGGACGAATTCCAGGAAAAGAATCGGATCCAGATGGCCAGAGCTGGATGTTGGGGATGGGAATTGTCCTTCTGGAGCCCGATCCAGCTGGAACATGGGAATTCTGTGTTTATCCCTGATTATTTCCATGCACCGGGGATTATTTTTCCCACCAGGAGAAGGCGGATGCTCGGCTCTGCTCCTTTCCAGGCAGGATCGGCCCTTCACCCTCCTCACCCCGTGGATCTCCGGTGGGTGGATAATGAATTCCTGCTGGGCTCTGGAATTCCCGCTCCGGACAGGAATCGCAGGAGCAGGGAGGCTCCGAGCCCCAGGAATTCCTGTGTATGATGCAGTTTTCCAGTGGGAAATTTTCCAGATCCTGCCTCTTCCAGCAAGATTCGGTGGTAGATCCATCCAAATTCTTTGCGATTCGATGGTGGATCCATCCAAATTCACCAGGATTTGGTGACAGATCCATCCGAATTCACCGGGATTCAGTGGCAGATCCATCCAAATTCAGTGGGATTCGATGGTGAATCCATCCAAATTTCCTGAGATTTGGTGGCAGATCCATCCAAACTGGCAGCCCAGCGTCTCCAGGAGAATTCCCAGATCCTGTGGAAGCGTTCCCAGGAGCTCCGTGCGTTGCTTCCCCCTGATTTCCCCACTGTCCCAGACTCTGTGGGGAGCTGGGATTTGGATTCCCACTGGGATTGGTATTCTTTGCTTCCCACACTTGGAGCCGGAGCTGGGACATCTCTGTCACCTGTGTGTGTCCCAAAATTTGGAGGATGCTGGATTTTGGCCTCAGGATTCCTACAAATCCCTGGAATCCCCTTGGAGCTGCATCCCACAGGCTCTGATCTCCGCCCCCCATCTCCCAACAGATCCCATTGGAATCACCGTGTTCCTTAAGGGATTTTTCCCTATTTAACAAGCAGGGAATGGTGGCAGGATCTGGCTCTGGAGCGGGGGGAAAAAAGGGATGAGGGGGCCAGCAGAGCTTTTCCAAACTTTTTTTTCCCCTAAAACTCTGGACCCGATGGTCCCGGTTTGCTGGTTCTCATTATCCCTCCTGCTCATTAATTAATTATCATTCCTGTTCCACATCATAATCCCTCGCTAATCCCTGGATGGGATTGCTGCCAGCTGGAAAAGCAGGATCCCAGAGGCCACATTGATTTCCCAACCCTGAGGAGCCTCCCACGCGTCAGCGGGAAGAAATTTCAGGAAAAACATGAAAAAAAATGGGGAAAAAGTGGAGAGGAAGATCCCAAGGCGTGGCTGCCCCATCCTGGGAAGTGCCCAAGGCTCCAGGAGGTCCCGCTCAGATTGTTCTGAGCTTGGATTCATCCCATCGGAGCCACCGGTGAAATCCTGGAGCAGCCTTGGATTTGTCCCGGCTTTTTTTCCCATGGATTTGCAAGCTCATTTCACGGCCAGGCCTTACAGCATTCCAGGGAGGAGCAGAGCGGGATAATCCCGTCACGATCCCCAAAATCCAGCCCGGAGCTCCCCGGAGCTGTGGCTGGGGGAGCTCCAGGCAGGAGGATGTTCCCACTTCCCGCATTCCAAATCCCACGTCACGCATTCCAAACCCCATATGCCACATCCAGCCCCGCATCCCACATTCCAAATTCCAAAGCGTCTCCAAACGCCTCGGGAAGCAGAATTCCCACACAGCCACTAATTTGTGATTCTGATCCCTAAAAATGCTTGGGAACGCCCGGATTCCCAGGATTTAAGGAGCAAGAGGCGGGATCCTGGATAACCGAGGACACGGCTGGGGATCCCGGGAAAACACAGCGGATCCTGATTCCTGCTGCCATCCCTGGAAGTGTCCAAGGCCAGGTTGGAGATCCTGGGATAGGGAAGGTGTCCCATTCCAGGGATGGACTCTAAGATCCCTTCCCATTCCGTGATTCCACAATTCCCAAACACGCTCCAGGAAAGAGCTGCAGATCAAACCCGTCCGACCCCGCTCCGATGCTCCCAGGGCTGTGACATCCATAAAAAGGAAATCAATTATTCCAAGGAGCTTCTGGGAGCCAGCAGGCAGTGCTTGGAATGCCGAGGGCACATTCCCATTCCATGGCCGGATTCCGAGGCCTGCGGGAGAGGTTTGGGAATTCTCTAATTAATGTGATTTATGTCCCTTCCCTTGATTGAATCCCTGGAGCTTCGGGAATCCGTCAGACGGAGCAGGCGGCATCGACTTCCGTGTCCAACGTGGAATCCCGACGGATGTGGGGTGGTAATGAGGAAAAATCCTGCTGGAAAAGCAGCTGGAATGCGCCTGGATGGGCAAAAGCAGGAATGAGGATCAGCGATCCGAAAGCTGCAGGTTGGGACATCCCGGATCCATCGGGGCAGCCTGGGTGGATCCAGAGGGTCCAAAAGGAGCCAAAATCAGGGATGGACAAGAAGCTAAGGAGCCAAAAGCTGGGATTTGCTTAAAATCAGGGAATCACAGCCAAGCCAGGTCCTTGGGAGCGGAGGAAATGAGGGATTCGTACCTTAGGATGAGGAGAGGAGCTCTGGAAGCTCCCGGATATCCGGGATCACAGCCCCATTCCCACATCCTGCTGGAGCTCTTCCCTTCCCCAGGCTCCAGCCCCATTCCAGAGCTCCCAGCTGGGTTTTTCCCCTTATTTTTAGGGATTTGAGTGAGTTCCGCCTCCCTCTCAATCCCAATAAAAACAAAGGGAAAGTGGAATGGAAGCTGAAATCCTTGGAGAGAGAGGATGGAATGAGGCAATTATTTTGCGCTTGGAAATTATTCCCTAATTGTGGCAGAAGTTGTGTCCAAAGGGAACCAATAAAGGGATTTAATTGGATTTAGGAAGGGAAGGAGAGCGGAACGAGCAGAACTCGGCTCTTGGGATGTGCTGGAGCTCAGTGTCCCAGCAGGAAAATTTGGGATTGAATCCATTGATTTGGGAGGCTCGGAGCAAATTCCCCGGGACTGCGCTGCTGCCTTTCCCCCAAGGATCCTCCTGGGATGTGGGAGAGCCTTTGGAACATCCTGGAGCTCCTTTCCATGTGGGAATGGTGGCACCTGGATCCAGGGATCACTCGAAGTGCCCTGATTATGGAAAGGGCAAACTGAGGCAGATGTGGATCATGGGAATATCCAGGTCTGGAAAATGTGGGAATGAGACAGGAATCTGCCCCCTCAGGCAGCTGTGAGGGGATTTTGGCTCTGGATTTGGAAATTCTGGGAAGTTCTGAGGAAGGAGCTGGGAAACAGGGAGAGAAGCATTCCCAGAACATCTGAGGGATGCGTGGGAATCACCCATGCCCGAGAAATCCCCCCTTTTCCCATTGCTCCTCATGGAATAACTGCCAGGAATCGGGAATAACAACAATTTTCCAGGACTCAGGAATTCCTACACGGGGTTTTCCCCTCTCCCACGGATCACCTCATCCTCACTCGGATCCCACCTGGAGCCTGCCTGGATTTTGCTCCACTTCCATCTCCACTTTGCCACCTCCTCACCTGGATCCAGCATCCCCCTGGAAAAGCAGGAATTGCTCTGCTCCCACCCACAGCTCTTGGAGCAAGGAGTAAATCCAGGCTCTGGATAAGGACTTCAATGAATTTTCACCTTTCCAATTGTTAATTCCCAACAGCTCCACTCGGAGCACGGAGCGATGGAGACTCCAGAGGTGGAGATTCCTCCCCATCCCAGGTTTTAAGGAGCAGGAAATCCGAGCAGGAAGCGGCTGCATTATTTAAAAATGTGCTGCTGAATAATTTATCCCAGGAGTCTGTGCACATTGGACAATATTCCATTACAATATTCCATTAAAAAAGAAATCAATTACAATTTATGGAAGAAAAAAAAAAAAAAAGTCCTCCCTTCCCTGGCTCATGGAAAAATGCTGTGGAGGCAAAGATCCTGAGGTTTCCCGGGATCAGGGACGGTTTTCCCCCTAAACTGCCTCCTTTTCCTCCCAACCCCCTGTGCTGGGGAGGATCCCGAGGTTTTCTGGGGATCTGGGATGGTTTTTTTCCCCCTGAACTGCTCCATTTCCACCCAAACCCCTGTGCCAGGGGGATCCTGAGGTTTCCTGGGATCAGGGATGGTTTTCCCCCCCTAAACCGCCCCCTTTTCCACCCAAACCCCTGTGCCAGGGGGATCCTGAGGTTTCCTGGGATCAGGGATGGTTTTCCCCCCCTAAACCGCCCCCTTTTCCACCCAAACCCCTGTGCCAGGGGGGGATCCCAGTTTTTCCTGGAATCTGGAATGGTTTTCCCCCTGAACTGCTCCTTTTCCACCCAACCCCTTGTGCCAGGGAGATCCTGAGGTTTTCTGGGATCAGGGGTGGTTTTCCCCCTAACCTGCCTCCTTTTCCTCCCAACCCCCTGTGCCAGGGGGATCCTGAAGTTTTCTGGGATCAGGGATGTTTTTTCCCCCGTAAATCGCCCCCTTTTCCTCCCAACCCCCTGTGCCAGGGGGAGATCCCAAGGTTTCTTAGGATCTGGCATGGTTTTTCCCCCAAACTTCTCCATTTCCACCCAACCCCCTGTGCCGGGGGGCGGGGGATCCCGATTTTTTCTGGGATCAGGGATGTTTTTTTTCCTTCAAACTGCCTCCTTTTCCCTACAAATGCAAAGCAAAGCCGAAATTCCCGGGAAGAAGCAGCGGGAGCAGCTGGCAGCCGTGACCTGCAGTGCTGGGAATGTGTTCCCAATAATCAGCCGGAGTTTATTTAATGGACAATAATTCCGCGCTGAGCTCCGGCAGAACGCGGAGTTAATTAAAAATGGCTTTGGAATCGTCCTCGGGAGAGGAGATTTTGTGTTATGCAAGGATTTCTTTTATTAATATAAAAATTCTCTTCCCTCTGTCCGTCCCTGCTGCTGGCTTTATCTTTTCCCTGGAATTCTGGGGCTGGTTCCAGCTGGATGCCCATGGAAAGTGGGCGTTGGAGGGGGTTTGGGTTTCATCTCCTGGGATTTGGGCATTTTTCCCTGTGGGAAAGGGTGAAGATTCACCTCTTTTTTCCTGGGATCTGAGGCTGGCATGGAGGTGTTGGGTGGAATCACCAAGGGTTTCTCTGGGAGGGAATTCCGGCCCTTTCCCTGCATCCCTGCTGGGATTTGGGATCCCCGTGGATTGTCCCTGGATTTTCCTCCTGGCAGGTGGGCACCGGAGGGGTTTGGATTCAACCTCCCAGGGTCTGGGCATTTTTCCCTATGGAAAATCGGGCAGAGCTGATGGAATTTCACCCCCTTTTTTCCTGGGATTTGGGGCTGGGACTGAGGAGTTGGGTGGGATCACCAGATGCTCCCCCGGGAGGGAATTCCAGCCCCTTCCCTGCACCCCTGCTGGGATCTGGGAATGCTGATGGAAGCGCAGCTGGAGACTCTGGAGTGTCCCATCCCAAAAGGCAGGAATGGGGGGAGATTTTGGGAAAACTGAGGCTCTTGGAGCCCGGCCAGGTTGGCACTGAGAATGCTCCGGCGCTGTCCCAAAACTTGGCGAGTCATTCCCAGGGTGATCCCGCTGGGATCAGCATTCCCAGTGACACATCCCTATCCCAGGTTTCCTTGGATGTCTTTTATCCCATAAATCCCATCAGGATCCCGCCATGGGATCAGCATTCCCTGCTCCCCTTTCCCAGGTTTCCTTGGATGTCTTTTATACCATAAATCCCCCCGGGATCTCTCCATGGAGTGTTCAGCCATGGAATATTTCCACATCCTCCTTCGCACGGAGTCTCCAGGCGGGAACATCCCCCTCTGGAATATCAGCTGCTCCATCAGCTCCGGGCCGTGAAATCGGAGTCGTGGAAGCGCAGCTGGGAATAATTCACCTCCAACCTGCCGGGAATTCCCGCGGGATGGAGGCTCGGGATCATCCCGCTCCTGTTCCCTTGGAGCAGCCTCTTCATCCCGGCGGATCTGATTCCTCCTGATGTTCCCTAATGGCTCCTGCTCCGCTGCCGAGTGGTTTTTCCCATTTTTTTTTATTCCCGTCTCCTCTTGTTTGGATCAGGTGTTGGCTGCGTTATCCCGCTGGTTTTTTATTTTTCCTTCGGGATTTTCACGACGTTTTGCAGCACGGGGTTGGGATTAAAACCAGAGGAACCATCCCAAAAAATCCAAGCAGCTCCAAGTAAAAAATTCAGGAGAAGGTTGACCCAAGATCCTGATGGATCCGGCTTTATCCCAATAAAAATCAGCCCCCCCTTGCTGCTTCTTGCCCTCCAAAGAAGCCGGGAGGAAAAAAATCCCGTTTTTTCTCCTTTTCCCTCCACTCTGGGGAGAAGAAAAGGAACAAAAAACCCATCCAGGTTTTTTTTTATCCAAACACTTTCCAAGTTAATTTCCAAAAGCTGGGAACACTCGATAGTTTTAATTAAGCTGCTGCCTGGGGAAATCTAATTTGTGCAGGCAAAACCTCTCGCTTTCCTTGGATAGGGATCTCACTCCTGGGAACGCTGATGGTTCCGGCAGCAGTGACTCCAGGGATTTGATATTATTCCATTTTCTTCCATTTTCTTCCATTTTATTCAATTTTATTTTATATTTTATTTCATTTCACCATGGAAATCCCACGTTTCCTGATTATTTCACCCTGGCTGGGTTGAGCTGCTGGAAAGGGGAATGCAGATTTTTCCAGTGGTCATCTGGAGTCCGTGTGGGAACAGCTCATTCCCCCAAACTGCAAATCAATTAATCCCAAATTTGATTTTCCCCTTGAGCAACCATCCAGGTTTAATTCCTTATGGGAACATGGAAAACACTCCGGGATCGTTGGAAATACCACACTGGGGTTGGGATTGGGGTTGCTTTTTCCTGATGGGATTTGCTGATTGACTGGAATTAATTAAAATGATCCAGAAGGGAAAATCCTGGATTTAACAATCCCGCTAAAAACTCCGGCTCAGCTCCTTCCCAGGCCTCATCCTGCTGCAGTTCCAGCTTTTCCGGAGGCTGCCAAGGAAAGGGTCATTTCGGGGAATATTTTTAGCCCTGGCACCTGCCCGTGGAGAAGGAAGGTGGGATTTGCCAGCTGACTCCAGGCGGGATTCGGGAGCAGATGGAGCTCCCTGGCTGCTGACAGGGCTGTGAAGAGAAGCTTGAATTGAAATTTTGGGAGCCTTGGGTGCTTTTCCAGTTGGATTTCTCCTTCTTTTTCATGGAAGCAGCCACGCTTGGATTGGATTCCATTCGTTTTCCCTTTGGGCAGAGCCGCAGGAGTGGGAATTGCGATCCGGGAAAATTCCTCTCTGTGTTCACCCATTCCAAGTCCATTCCCTTAATGCTTTTCCCATCCAAGGAAAATGCAGGAAATTGGGGTTTAAAGTCCCCTGCTGGGCTTGGTTGGAGCTTTAGGATCCCCCTTTCCATGGAGTTCATTTTTGGGGAAAACAGGAGCTCTGTGAGTCCCTAAAAATCAAATTTTGAGCCTGAATTAAGTTCAAAAATCCTCAAAACCAGAGCCTGGAGCAGTTCTGAGCATTCTTGAAATTTATCCGTGGTCAGGGAGGGCCGGAGACACCCTCAGGAGCGATCCCTCTTCCCGGAACATCTCCAAGTCCATAAATATTCCCAAAAAAAGCAGGACCAAGCCTGATGGATAAAAGATCGGCTGGAAGATGTGTTATGGCACTCACAGCAATCCCGTCCGGGGGAATTTATGGCACCGATAAATTCCCTGCAAAAGGAGGAGCTCCATCCATCTGGGATCCGTGGCAAATTCCCAACGTTATGGTTTGCCCGTTTAAGGGGGAATTGGGATCGAGTCTTTGGGGGGTTTGGAGTAAAAAAATCCAAACAAGCCCTAAAAAATCCTCGTTTGAAAGCCCGGTGGCGCCGCTCGTCCCGGAGTTATTCCGCTGGGATCCTTCCCGTTCCCACAGCACTCTGGGATGTGGGTTCGGAGCGTGGGAAGATGCCTGGAAGGAGGGAATGGGGAGGTGACAGTGACAATTCCTGGGTTTAGGGCGGCCGAATTCCCCTGGGAGCAGCTTTTCCACTCCCACCCTGGCGCCCGTGTGGGTTTTGTGTGGGATCATCGGGAAGCTGCTGCATCCATGTGGGATCTGCGTGTCCCTGGGATCAGAGCATTTCCCATGGCATCCCTGTGTGCCCCCCTCATGGATTCAGGGATCCCACAGCCGTTTTCCAGCTGATTTTGGAATTTTCTGGGAGGTTTGGCCTCTGCATCCCCCCTGGATCCGAGCCCTTCCCTCTGGGCATTCCCAGCACTTCCCACAGCTGTGCCAGAGGTTTGGGAACAGGTGCTCTGACCAGGGAGATCGAGCTGGAGGCAGGCAGGGAATGGGAATGGGAATGGGAATGGGAATGGGAATGGGAATGGGAACGGGAACGAGAACGGGAACGGGAACAGGAACAGGAACACAAACAGGAAGGGGAATGGGAATGGGAATGGGAATGGGAATGGGAATGGGAACGGGAACAGGAACGGGAACGGGAACGGGAACAGGAACAGGAACGGGAAGGGGAATGGGAATGGGAACGGGAATGGGAACGGGAACGGGAACGGGAACAGGAACAGGAACAGGAACAGGAATAGGAAGGGAAATGGGAATGGGAACGGGAATGGGAACGGGAATGGGAACAGGAACGGGAACAGGAATGGAAATGGGAGTGGGAAGGGGAGTGGGAAGGGGATGGGAGCTCCTCCCAGCTGGAACAATTCCCATTTAATGAGCAAGGAAAGGTAAAACACGGAGAGGAGGGAGCAGGGAGGAGGAGGAGGATCCTCATCCTGCTGCCTGCAGGTGAATCCTGGGATGGGACAGCCAGGTCCTCCCACTGGAATTCCAATGGAATTGGCTCCATTGCCCCCTTTCCACCAGTCCTACTTCCCAACTCTCTGCTGGTCCTTCCTAGGACTCATCCCAGTGGGAATGGGGTGCGGGAATTGCCATTGTGGGATGTTCCAGGGGGATGGAGCCGGGCAGGGAGGGTGGCACTGCCACCAAAGCTCCCGCTGGCCATCGGGATGCTCCAAGGGTGACGTTCCAGGGATAATGGGCAAAAGGAAGGAATGAGGGCTGGGAATTCCCACTGCTGGGTGAGCTGGAACTCCCCCACTCATGGATTCAGAGCCAATGGGAACAGTGAGCGCTGGAGAGGGTTAAAGGAGCAGCTGGAGCACCAGGGAGCTCAAAACTATGGAAAAAAATGGGATTTATTCCCAAACCCCACATATTCCACAGCAACTCCAGCCCGGAGCCCGCGCTGAACTTCCTGGTTCTTTATGGAGGTGACATTTGCATGGAAATGGGATTGGAGAGAGTTTTTAGGGGAGCGCATTCCCAGCTGTTCCTGCTGCTGGATGACCTGGAGGGATCATCTGGGATGAGCTGCATCCGTGGGAGGTGGGATGGGATGGTCCCTGCTCCATCCCATCCCTGCCTCTGCTCCCGGCGCCTCCTCCCTTTCCAAACCCTCCAAAAAAAACCCCAAACCCTGAGCTGATCCTTTTCCACCTATCCCAGCACCAAACTTTGATTCCATTCCATGTTTTCCCCTCATTCTTTCCCGTGTTTTCTGCTCCAAAACAGCCCTGGCCCAGAGCTGCTCTTCCGTAGCTGCTTCCTCTCCTTCCCTCCTCATTCCCAGCCCCATTTTTCCCCCTTTTCCCCTTCATTCCTGCGTTTTCAGCCTCCTCACCTGGAAGCTGCTGCATTCCCAGCTTTATTCTGAGGAAATTTGGCCTCGGCCCCACCGTGCTGAGCCATTTTTAAATCACATCCTCTCATTATTTACACTTTAGAGCCCACTGTGTTTTTCCATGTCCTCTTCCCATCGATTTTTGGGGAGGCAGGAAAGGAGCTCAATTATTCCCCACAAACCAACGTTTTTTATCCGCGGCGGGTTTGGGGTTTTTATTTTTATTTTTTGTTTGCGTTTGACATTTTTAGAAAATCAATTCCTGGTGGTTGGGTTTGTTCAGACTCCGGGGCCAGAAGGAGCTGACACAAAGCCAATGCTTATTCCAGGACTATCCATCCAAACCCTTATCCCGGATTTGTCTCCATTCCCAAACTCTCCTGGTTGGGTTTTGGATGCCGGAGAGGTTGGGAAGTGCTGCTGGTACTTAAGGAAAAAAAGGGAGGTAAAACTGAAGGTGTTTTGAGCAAAAAAGTAAAGATGAAACTAAAAATAATGATGAAAATGAAATTAGACTTGAAATTAGAATTGGAATTGGAATTGGAATCAAAATGGAGTTTGAAATTGAAATAGAACTGGAATTGGAATAGAAATTGGGATTGAAAGAAATAGAAATAGAAATAGAAATAGAAATAGAAATAGAAATAGAAATAGAAATAGAAATAGAAATAGAAATAGAAATAGATTTGAAATCAAGATTGAAATCGGAATTGAAATTGGAATTGAAATTAAATTAAATTTGAAATCAAGGGCATTTATTGGCTCCAAATATTCCCGGTTTTGTTCTCCTTAAAGGTCCTGAATTCCAAGGGCACCAGGGGAGGAAAATCCATTTTCAATATGCAAGAAATCCCTCATCTATTGATTTTCCAGCTGGGATGAACCCCCAGCACGGATCATTCCCATCCCAGCACAAGCAAAAGGGGAAACCACATCATTAAAGCTGCAGAGTGATTAATTACCCTGCTGCTAATTAGCTAGGGGAGGTCAGAGCTTGAGCTGGGCTCGTTCCTGAGGAGTCCAGCAGTTCCCGTTCTCCCAAAATCCCGACCTGTCCCAAGGCTTCCCCAGGCAAAGGATTTTATCATTTCCACTAATAATTCCTCCCTCTCCATTAATTAGAGCTAATTAGTGTGATTAGGGTTGGATTTATGGGCAGGTGGGGAGGGAACGGGGTCACCGGTGCAGTGCCCGGATCATGGGAAAGGTTTTATGTCCCTTCCCAGGGACTCCTTGGCAAATCCATCCCCTCGTGCCCGCTCCCAGCTCTTTGGGATCCCGGGAACGCCTGTGGAGGGTTCTGCCCATCCCTGGGCACCTCTGGAAGGAGCCATCCACAAAAACCAGTGGGAACCGAGCTGGAATTCTCTTTCCAGTCCTTCCCAATGGCAAAATGGCGCCAAAAAATCAAAACAGTGGATGGGGAATCTTTTTTTTTTTTGGGGGAATTACGGAAGGGAGAGGAGGAGTTGGAGCAGGGGCTTGAGTGGTTCTGGTGCTGGGGGGGTTGCATTTCCTACGGATTCATCCTGAATTTTCCTAAATTCATTGCCTCCGTTTTCTCCCTCCCCCAGGGATGTCCCCGTCGCTGTCCGGTCCTGGAGGTGGCCACAGCCCCGTTCCCTGTCCAGTCACCGTGTGACAAAGATGAAAGAAAAAAGGGGGGGAATAAATCCAAATAATCCAAAATAAATGGAGCACACGACCCCACGGAGCTCGGGATGCTCTTCCCGAGCCTTTCCCACAGATTTAGGGACTGTTGGAGCATCCAGGCAGGGCAGGGACATCGGTGGGGACATCAGTGGGGACAAAGGGCAGCCAGTGCTAAATAAAGTTCCCATTATCCCTGGGCAGGAGGAGGGAGGGAGGGAGGGAAGGAGATCGACCAGGCTGTAAATTTTCGGAATTACCCCCAAAAAGCTTCTCCAGGGAGAAAATCCGAGGGAGCGGCCGGGCTGGCTGCAGATAATGGATTCCTTATTAATTAATAATGCGCCGTGATGGAGGCTTTTATTGATCCTTCGATGTAAACCTGACCCCCCTCCATGAATAAAACATGGATGAAAAATGGGATCGGAGCGTGGAACAGGCTGAGTTACGGCCGGCGATCCCGAAATGACCGGGAGGGATTGCAGGGAGGAGGGAATTGCTAATGGATGGCAGCCCCCGATCCCCCGGAATCCCGCAGCGCCAGCCTGGGTGTCCCCAAGGCCTGGGGACAGCGAGGTGGGGACTGCAGGATGGGGAATGCTCAGCCCAGGGGAAGCATTGGAAGGATCCTTAAAAACCAGGATCATGTGGGAATGCCCTTCCCAGCTTGTTTGCGGCCTGGCAGCCACTCAAGTGCCACCATTGTCCCTTTAGGGGCTCCTTAGGGATGCTCAGGAAGTGCTGGCTCCAATCTGTCCAACCCTCTCCCTCTCCTGGCTTCCATCCATCCATCCATCCATCCATCATCCATCATCCATCATCCATCATTCATCCATCCATCCATCCATCCATCATCCATCCTTTATCCATCCATCCATCCATCCATCGTTTCCTCTCCCTCTCCTGCCTCCAATCCATCCCTCTCCCTCTCCTGCTCTTTCAACACCTCATGGAAAATCCGTCCTCAGCCCCCCCACGGCTCCTGGTTTGTGACAAAGCCATGGAGGGGTCAAAGTCTTGGATTGCTCTTCCCGTGCTCCAAACTTGGCCTGTTTTGGGGAAAATGGGATCCAGGGGCAGGATGGGATTCAGCAGCGGGACAGGGACCAGCAGCAGGATGGGATCCAGGAGAAGGGTGGGATCCAGCAGCAGGATGAGATCCAGAAGGAAGAGATCCTGGAGAAGAGTGAAATTCTGGGTGAAATTCCACAAAAAGAAAGGATTTAAATAAAACTCTTTGTTTTGCTGCTGCCTCCTCCCCCGCTCCAGCTCCTTCCTCCGCTTCCCAATTATTTCCGGAGATTAATTTGGGAGACAAGGTGAGGGAAGAGAGGAGGTGGGAGCATTTACTGGCAGAATGAAACTCCGGGATAAATATTTGGAGTCAGGAAGGGAACGGGAGATGTAAGGGAACCACGAAAACTTCCTGGAATGAAAACTGCTCGTGGTGGAATCCCGGGAGAAAGGGGAAAATAATGGGATAGTGGGAAAAGGGGAAACAATGGGGCACACAGGGGAAGGGGGAAATGATGGAACACTGGGAAAAGGGATTCTGGGATTCTCCGCAGCCCTGGCAGCTCGGAGCAGGGAGCCCTCCCTTCCTGCAGCGGGATCGAGGCAGTTGTTGGAGTTAATTAAATGTCGGGGAGCATTAGGAGCTACAAGAGCAGCGGCTCCGGAGCCGCCGGAAAACTCTGGGAATGGCAGGGAGCAACATATATTTGTTTGATGTGGCTTTGATGACGTTTTTTTGGGAATGTGGGGCAGCTCTGCCTCATCAGCTCGGCCTGAAATTCCAAATTATTCCCTTTACCCCCCGTACCATCAACTTCATCCCCGATTCCAGGGGTTGCTCCCCTCGCAGCGTTCCCGGGATGGATCAGGCCTGACCGGGCGGTTGTGCTGGTATTGATCGGGATTCGGAGTCTTTATTCCCAGACAAGGACATCGATGGGAGCGATGGAGCGGAAAATGCCTTGGCTCGGCTTGGGCCGACGTTCAACTCATTTTCAGGAATGAAGTCCTGGTGTTTTCAGGAATGTTTGGCTCTCCTGGGATTTGCGTCGCTCTGGGATCCTTGTGCTGGGTGAACACTCCTGGGAATTTAAGGCAGAATTCTTAGCTGCATTCCCATGGGAAATTTGGGAGGATTGGGAAGGGGTTGGGAAGGGCCAGCCCGGCTGGTTTGGGTGGATCATGGAATATTGGGGTTGGAAAAACCTCCAAGGCCATCGAGTCCCAGCTGTGCCCGATCCTTGTGCCATATCTGGGCGTTCCCTGGACACACCAAGAGCCGCTGGAAGAGGGATTGGGAATGGCCTTGGGGAGGGGAACACTCCTGCAGCAGCGGGAGCACTTGGGAGTAAGATCCTGACCCTGGGATCCACATCCCGACCCAAATCCTGGGATTTATGAGTGGGAACTGCACCCCCAAATCCTCTCCGGGAGCAAGGAACGGCTCCATCCAAAGGTTCCTTTCGGTTTGTTGTTGTTGTTTAATTCCCGAACTCATTTTTCCAGGATTCTGGGAAGCTTTTCTGGATGCTGAGCACGGCCCAGCTGCCATGAGGAGACGGCTCAGCCCCAGTCCCGGCAGCTGCTAATCCCGACTGTTAATGAGGAGATCTGGGATGAGAATTCCGGCTCCGAGGAGGCTCCGTTCAGCCCCAGCAGCTCCCGCATCTTCCCTCTCCCGGAGGCGCCCAACCCCTGCCTGTGCCAATCCCTGTCCCAATTCCTGTCCCAATCCCTGTCCCAATCCCTGTCCCAATCCCTGTCACAATCCCTGTCCCAATCCCTGTCCCAATTCCTGTCCCAATCCCTGTCCCAATCCCTGTCCCAATCCCTGTCACAATCCCTGTCCCAATCCCTGTCCCAATTCCTGTCCCAATCCCTGTCCCAATCCCTGTCCCAATCCCTGTCACAATCCCTGTCCCAATCCCTGTCCCAATTCCTGTCCCAATCCCTGTCCCAATCCCTGTCCCAATCCCTGTCACAATCCCTGTCCCAATCCCTGTCCCAATTCCTGTCCCAATCCCTGTCCCAATCCCTGTCCCAATCCCTGTCACAATCCCTGTCCCAATCCCTGTCCCAATCCCTGCCCCAATCCCTGCCACAATTCCTGTCACAATCCCTATCACAATTCCTGGTCACAATTCCCTGCCGCAATCCCTGTCACAACTCCTGTCGCAATCCCCATCACAATTCCCAANTGGGATCCTTGTGCTGGGTGAACACTCCTGGGAATTTAAGGCAGAATTCTTAGCTGCATTCCCATGGGAAATTTGGGAGGATTGGGAAGGGGTTGGGAAGGGCCAGCCCGGCTGGTTTGGGTGGATCATGGAATATTGGGGTTGGAAAAACCTCCAAGGCCATCGAGTCCCAGCTGTGCCCGATCCTTGTGCCATATCTGGGCGTTCCCTGGACACACCAAGAGCCGCTGGAAGAGGGATTGGGAATGGCCTTGGGGAGGGGAACACTCCTGCAGCAGCGGGAGCACTTGGGAGTAAGATCCTGACCCTGGGATCCACATCCCGACCCAAATCCTGGGATTTATGAGTGGGAACTGCACCCCCAAATCCTCTCCGGGAGCAAGGAACGGCTCCATCCAAAGGTTCCTTTCGGTTTGTTGTTGTTGTTTAATTCCCGAACTCATTTTTCCAGGATTCTGGGAAGCTTTTCTGGATGCTGAGCACGGCCCAGCTGCCATGAGGAGACGGCTCAGCCCCAGTCCCGGCAGCTGCTAATCCCGACTGTTAATGAGGAGATCTGGGATGAGAATTCCGGCTCCGAGGAGGCTCCGTTCAGCCCCAGCAGCTCCCGCATCTTCCCTCTCCCGGAGGCGCCCAAACCCTGCCTGTGCCAATCCCTGTCCCAATTCCTGTCCCAATCCCTGTCCCAATCCCTGTCACAATCCCTGTCACAATCCCTGTCCCAATCCCTGTCCCAATTCCTGTCCCAATCCCTGTCCCAATCCCTGTCCCAATCCCTGTCACAATCCCTGTCCCAATCCCTGTCCCAATCCCTGCCCCAATCCCTGCCACAATTCCTGTCACAATCCCTATCACAATTCCTGGTCACAATTCCCTGCCGCAATCCCTGTCACAACTCCTGTCGCAATCCCCATCACAATTCCCAATCACAATTCCCAGTCACAATTCCCAGTCACAATTCCCTGTCACAATTCCCTGTCACAATTCCTTGCCAGAATCCCCCACAATTAACAGCCAAAATCCTCATTTTAAATACCTGGTTCCCTGCCAAATTTCCCACTTGGCACCACAATTAAAAGCCAAAATCCAGGGATTTCTCCTGTATTTCTCTTTCCCAGCCGACACCCCAGGGATGTTTGAGGCACCCCCCCAATCCCTGGAATCTGTCACCCCAAATTCCTCCATCTCCACGTTGTTTTTAGGGTTTTATGGAAACTTTGGGACTTTGGGCACGTCTGGGCCTTTTCTAAACTCCGGAAAATTCAATTCCACACATCCTGGGTTGTTTTCCCTCCCTGCCATCCCATGATTTGCATTCTGCTCGGGATTCACATCCCGGCAAACGCAGCAGCCTCGTGCTCCTCATAAATTCATGAGCTGATTCCTGGGGGGAACAGCAGGAATGTGAGCCTGGAAAACTCCTGGAGTAAAAAGCTTTTCCTGCTTCCCTTCCCTTCCCTTTCCAAACCTGGCCTCGGGCACTTCCAGGGATCCAGGGGCAGCCACAGATTCTCTGGGAATTCCATCCCAGCCCCTCTCGGCCCCCAGAGCTCCTGAGGGGAGAGGGAATGCTCGGGATGGGACACGAGGTGGGAATCCCGGGAAAAGGGCGGGGTGTGATCCCTCTCCACAGGCAGGGATGGAAGGAGGGACATCTCAGGGATGCTCATTAGGGACTCTGGGATAATTTTCCTACTCAGGGATAATTTTCCTGCCCTTCCAGGATGCGGTGGGAGACTTGCTGGGAACGTCCTGGGAATGTGCCCTGGAGCCACCTCGGCATCACCAGGAGCGGGATTTTCCCTGTTCTGCATCCCAGGAATGCCAGACAGCTCCCTAGGATGGGCAGGACCAGCATTCCCAGTGGGAATTGCAGAGCATTCCTGCACCAGCCTGGAAAACCCCATCCCACAGTTTCAGCTCAACCTCCGGGAAAAATAAATCCAAAAACTCCCAGAGCACGGCTTATCCAAGGGTTTATTCCAGGGTTCCTTGCGGGATTTCTCATCTCTCGCCCCTCCCCGGCTGCTCTCACCTCTGGCATTCCCAGGGAGAGCTCAGCTCCCGCTGCTTCCCGAAAAACCCTCCCGTCCCTGCCCTGGCATTTGATTCCTTATCAGGGGGAGATCCACAGAGGGAAGGAATTTATCGTGGGAATGATTGGATAACGCAGAGCCAGGCGGCTCCGTGACCTTAAAATCCGTCTGTGAGTGGGGAAAGGGAAAAAAAAGGGAGAAGAAAAGACTCGGGAAGACTTCGCTGGAAAATCGAATTGGATTTTTTTTACTACTTTCCAGGCTGCTTTAACTCTGCCCTCGGGGTCAATCCGCTCCAGAACAACCTTTTCCTCCAAGAAAATGTTACAGCCGGGGCTGATCCCAGCAGGAATTCGGGATCCGGGGGCTCCGTGAGGGAAGCTCAATGCCAGGCAGCCAGAAAAAAATGAGGAATATCCCGGGTGGGATTCAGGGAGAGGCCCCAGGATGGTCCCAGGGCTTGACAAATCCAGGGAGCAGCCGGCATAAGCAGGCCCGGCCTTCCTGAGGCATTTTGCCTGTGCCAGGAGTTTGTTTATCCCAATTTTCCCCAATTTTTCCCGGTTTATGAGACGCCCCTCTCCTGCTGGATCTCCCACCTCAGCGCTGGTGGTCAAAAAAGGACGGGATGAGTTTCCATGGCAACTATTTCCTTCCAAAATCCGGGCTGCGGTCCCCTTCACGCTTCCTGGTCAGGTCCGTCCCCATCCCGGAATTCCCGAGGCCTGGGAAGGGCTGAGCCGCCCCATTCCCGGCCAGGTCTGTCCCCATCCCGGAATTCCCGAGGCCTGGGAAGGGCTGAGCCGCCCCATTCCCGGCCAGGTCCGTCCCCATCCCGGAATTCCCGAGGCCTGGGAAGGGCTGAGCCGCCCCATTCCCGGCCAGGTCCGTCCCCATCCCGGAATTCCCGAGGCCTGGGAAGGGCTGAGCCGCCCCATTCCCGGCCCCGGCTCGCAGAGCCGAGTCTGATCCTCTTTGGAGCATTCCCGGCCGCCTTCCTGCTGCTCCTGCGGCGGGCACCCTCTACCAGGGCCTTGTGTCCCCTGGGTGTCCCCTGTCCCCCTAGGTGTCCCCCCAGGTGTCCCCTGTCCTCCCTAGGTGTCCCTCTGTGTGTCCTCTGTCCTCCCTGCGTGTCCCCCCGGGTGTCCCCTGTCCC
The DNA here is from genome assembly GCA_013390105.1 of Tichodroma muraria. Lineage (NCBI taxonomy): Eukaryota > Metazoa > Chordata > Aves > Passeriformes > Sittidae > Tichodroma > Tichodroma muraria. The sequence goes on along the minus strand of WAAG01036924.1, from coordinate 34,875 downwards.
CCCTGGGTGTCCCCCCGGGTGTCCCCTGTCTCCCCTGGGTGTCCCCTGTCTCCCCTGGGTGTCCCCTGTCCCCCCTGGGTGTCCCCCCTGGGTGTCCCCTGCCCTGGCTGCCCGACATGGGACACTTGGCCCCTGCCCGGAGCAGCCTCTCCCCGATGGAAACCTCGGGAATAATCCCAAGGAGCAGCCGGGGCTGCTCGAGGTGCCCGGGCCGGGGTGGCCCTGGCGCCGCTGGAATATTTCAGGGGTGACAGGGACCTTGCCGGGTGTCCTTGGCGGGATGCGGGTGATGGATCTGGCGCTTCCCGGGAGCAGCGAGGCCCTGAGGTGACAGCGGTGACGGATGGGCCCTCCCGCCACCTCCGGTGATTACCGGGAAGGCTCGGCAGTCTGTAAATATTCCCGGAGGGACACAGCTGTCACCTCCTCCGGGAGGCCCGGTCTAACAAAGCCTGGCTTAGGGCGGGGATGGACTGGCGGGAAGTGGGGGTTTAGGAGCGTTTCCTGCTGGGGTAGCTGGGGACATCCCGGAGGAGGCGGCGCAGGGGCTGCTCTGCCTCTGCTCCCTGGAGCTGCTTCCCCCTGCATCCCCCTGGGTCCTTCTGGATCCTCCTGGGTCCTTCTGGATCCTTCTGCACACTCCTGCATCCCCCTGGATCCTTCTGGATCCTTCTGAACACTCCTGGGTACCCCTGGGTCCTTCTGGGTCCTTCTGGATCCTTCTGCACACTCCTGGGTCCTTCTGGATCCTTCTGGGTCCTTCTGGATCCTTCTGGACACTCCTGCACCCTCCTGGATCCTTCTGGATCCTTCTGCACACTCCTGGGTCCTTCTGGATCCTTCTGGGTCCTTCTGAATACTCCTGCATCCCCCTGGGTCCTTCTGGATCCTTCTGCACACTCTTGCATTCCCCTGGGTCCTCCTGAATCCTTCTGGGTCCTTCTGGATCCTTCTGGACACTCCTGCATCCCCCTGCATCCTCCTGAATCCCTCTGGATTCTTCTGATTCCTCCTGCACCTCTCTGGATCCTTCTGGATCCTTCTGCATCTCTCTGGATCCTTCTGCATCCTCCTGATTCCCTCTGCACCCTCCTACATCCTCCTGTATCCCTCAGCATCCTCCTGAATTCTCTGCACTCTCCAGAATCCTCCTGAATTCCCTGCACTCTCCAGAATCCTCCTGATTCCCTCTGCACCCTTCTCATTCTGCCCGCGTCTCCCTGAATCCTCCTGCACCCTCCGGCACCTCCCTGGGATTTGCAGCCCTTGGAACGCAAAGTTCCCACCCAGAGCTGGAGGAAATCCCCTCGCGGGTGTTTTCCAGGTGGGCAAATTCCTCAAAACCACCCAAAAATCTCATCCCCGAGGTGACGCCGGGGCTGGGAGCGCGGCCGGAGGGGAGGGAGCAGAGCCGGGAGAGGCCGGGCTGGAAGGGAGCCAGGGAAGGAGGAAAATTCCTTATCTGCGGCTTAAAGGGAAATAAATAAATTAAAAATCAGAAAGAACAAAAGAAAACTCCAGCGAGCAAATGGAGATCTCTGGGAGGAGAGGGGAATTGATAAACAGGAGCTTATCAGGAGGCAAAGCTGATAATGAGGAGCTCCTCGGATCCGGGCTGGAGCTCGCAGAGGACAGGGAAGGGAATGGGATCCTCGGGAAGTGGGAAGGGCTGATAAGGGCCCGCAGTGACTCAGAAAACTTCATTTAAATTAAAAAAAAGGGGGGGAAAAAAATCCCCTCCTTTTGTCTCCAGCGCCTAAACTTCCCCAGCTGCAGCCCAGGGGAATGGGGAGAAGGAGAATCCACCCCTGGAGCTGCTCCCGGGGAACTGAGCCCCCGAGGATTCGTTGGGAATTCTCTTTAAGGTGGTTTCAGGGCAGGCTTGGCAGGGGCTGTGGCTTCCCAAAATCCCTGGCTGCCCTCCCACTCCCAAAACTCATCCTGGGGAGGCACAAGTCCTCAAAAACTCATCCTGCAACCCCAAAAACCATCCTGAATCCCCAAAAAACATCCTAAATCCCCAAAAACCATCCTGAATCCTCAAAAAACATCCTGAATCCTCAAAAACTCATCCTGCAACCCCAAAAACCATCCTGAATCCCCAAAAAACATCCTAAATCCCCAAAAACCATTCTAAATCACCAAAAACCATCCTGCATCCTCAAAAAACATCCTGAATCCCCAAAAAGCATCCTGAATCCTCCAAAACCATCCTGAATCCCCAAAAACCATCCTGAATCCTCCAAAACCATCCTGAATCCCCGAAAACCATCCTGAATCCTCCAAAACCATCCTGCATCCTCAAAAACCATCCTGAGTCCTCCAAAACCATCCTGAATCCCCAAAAACCATCCTGAATCCTCCTCAAACCATCCTGCATCCTCAAAAACCATCCTGAGTCCTCCAAAACCATCCTGAATCCCCAAAAACCATCCTGAATCCTCCTCAAACCATCCTGCACCCCCCAAACCCACCCTAAATCCTCAAGACCCACCCTGCATCCCCAGAAATCCCTGTTCCCATCCCTCTCCCACCGCATTTTGCCCATGGATGCCCCAGTTTTTTTCCTCTTCCCTGACATTCCGTTGTTAATCCTCTCTGGATGCCACCAGAAGGAGAATGGGATCAGGAACCCGCTCCCGATATTTTATTTTTCGGGGTCTGTTTTACAGGAAATTCCACCCGCTTATGGAATTTTTCTCTCTCCTTCCATAATTGTTGTAAACAACCTTCAAACAACTCCGGAGCCACAAACATTCCGAGGGGAAGCGGAGGAAATTATGGAGATTCTGGAGCAGATAAGGAGAGCTCAGCGCTGATAAGGCCGGGAGCTGCTTCGTTTATTCCTTTGTTTTCCCAAAAATTGGCTTTTCCCTGTTTATCCAATAAATATCCGACTGTAAATAAATATTTCCCTGCTTGGGATTTGGGAGAAGCGTCTCCAATTTCAAGTGGGAATGTGGGATGGGGAAATGGGGGGGATCATGGGGGAAAAGGGATGCTGGATCCAGGGATGCATCCTGTGGGAAGGATTCCCAGTGTTCTGCTGCCCACTGACTGCTCCAGGATTCCTGGTGTCCTGATCCCAGAGTTCTCCAGGATTCCTGGAGTCCTGCTCCCACCTTTTCCCAATCCCAGAGTTCTCCAGGATTCCTGGAGTCCTTCTCCCACCTTTCCCCTGATCCCAGAGTTCCTCAGGATTCCCGGTGTCCTGCTCCCACCTTCCCCCAATCCCAGAGTTCTCCAGGATTCTCAGCATCCTTCTCCCATCCTTTCCTCCCCCTGGAATGTCCCAGGATTCCAGGTGTCCTTCTCCCAGCTTCCCCTGATCGCCGAGTGCTTCAGAATTTCTGGTGTCCTTCTCCCGCCTTCTCCTGGCCCTGGAGTGCTCCAGGATTCCAGGTGTCCTTCTCCCAGCTTCCCCTGATCGCCGAGTGCTTCAGAATTTCTGGTGTCCTTCTCCCGCCTTCTCCTGGCCCTGGAGTGCTCCAGGATTCCAGGTGTCCTTCTCCCACTTTTTCTTGACCCTGGAATGCTCCAGAATTCCCAGTATCCTTTTCCTTTTCTGGTTCCAAGGAACTGCCTTCTCCTGGTCCTGGAGTTCTCCAGGATTCCAGGTGTCTCCACCTTTTCCTGACCCTGGAAAGCTCCAGGATTCCTGGTGTTCTTTTCCCACCTTCCCCTGATCTCAGAGTTCTCCGGTATTCCCAGTGTCCTTCTCCCACCTTCCCCCGATCCCAGAGTTCTCCAAGATTCCAGATATCCTTCTCCAACCTTTCCCTGGCCCTGGAATGCTCCAGAATTCCAGTTTCCCAAGGTCTGTGACCCCACTGCTCCCAAGATTTGTGGATTTGGGGACCCCTTGGAGCAGCCACTTCTTCACCTCCATCTGGGGGATGTGGAATTCCCTCCCACATGGATCAGGGAAGATTCCCAGGAATGGGCTGATTCCCTCCTGGTTTTTATGAAGTTTCCCAGAAGATTTTGCTCTTCCCAGAGCTGGGAAAGGTCCAAATTCCCAGGAAAAATGAGAGACAAATGTCAAGGAAAAAAAAACTCCATCACAGGAGATGAATAATTCAGCTGCCAAGAGAACATTATCAGTTAATGATCTGTAATTATTAATTAATAATTGAGGCGCTAATAAGCAGGAAATGAAATGCTTAATTGCATCATAACATAATTAATGGAATTAGTGGCTGGGAATTCAAGGAGTTGCGGGGTTGGGGTTTTTTTTAAGGAAAAGTCTGATTTTTCCAAGGGGCTGGCGGTGGTTTTTGTTCCATTGGAACTTGGGAAGGTGTGGGAGGGGAGGAGGAGGAAAAGGAGGAAGGGGAGGAAAATTTGGGAGCTGAAGGGCCACAAAACTGGGACAAACCTTTCCAAAATCATGGAGAATCAGGAGGCGGATTTGCTGAAGAGACAAGCACAGACCTGGAAATACTAAATTAATGGGAAATAATACTTTAAAAATCAATTTCTGGGTCAAAAATACAAATCCAGCCAAGTTTTCCTCCATGAGGATGGACGGAATCGTGGATCCATGGGTTCTCCTGGATGCTCATGAACCCAAGGCCGCCCCCCAGGCCTCATTCCGGGGTTTTTGTTGGAAAATCACAACTTGTCATTGATGATGGGGCTGGGGTTTATGGGGTGATTTCAGTGTTTCATTCCCTGGGTCCCCTCCTGTCCCTGCTGCCATTCCAGAGGGACACAGATCATTGTCCCTTCCCAGGAAACTGGGATTTTCCAGCAGCGGGACGGCCATAAAGGCAGCAGCTCCCATCTGCTGGCACCGGGAAGGAGCCAATTAAATCCTGGGAATGCAATTCCAAACCTGTTTATAATTAATAAACCCTCAAATGCTCCAAATAGTCCTCCAGGAGAATTGTTGGAGTGAGAGTGGGATGAGGCCTGGATGGGAATTTCACGTCCTGCTCCACGTTTGGCTCCTCCAAACAATCCACCCCGAATTCCCCAACCCCATCCCATCCCATCCCATCCCATCCCATCCCATCCCATCCCACTCCATTATCCCATCCCATTATCCCATCCCACTCCATTATCCCATCCCATTATCCCACCCCATTATCCCATTATCCCATCCCTCATCCTTCATTTTGAAGGGATTTACTGATTCCCCTGTTCCCTGGGGGAAAAGGGGACCCCAATCCCCCCATTCCCCCTCCGTTCCCGGGAAAACGCTCCGTGAATCCCAAACAAACAGATTGCACTCGGCCTTTCAGGGTTGGGTTTTTTTGCTTTCCCTTTCATGGCAGATTTTCGGGAAGGCAGCAGCCAATGGGAAGGGAGGGCAGGGATTGAAAAGGGATTCAAAGGAGCCTTATCACGGCAGGGCCAGGAGCACATGGAGCCTTGGAGATAGGCGGCTGCGGATCCACAGGGGTTCCTTTGCTTTTTCCTTCCGGAAATTGCATTTCCTTTTTTATTTTTATGATTTTTTTTTGGAGGGGTGGGATTCCTGCCCAGCCCGGCAGTGTTTGGGATCCAGGGCTGCAGGAATTCCGCACATCCCGGGCTTAAAGGGCGGAGGGTGCCGTGGGGAAAAATCCCCAAATCGTGGAGGAGTTTTTAAAGGTGAACAGTTCCTGGAAATACCAGGGAAACTTGGGAAAGGGATTTTAATGCTCAGCTGTTCTTTTTGTGGGACACAGGTCTGGGGCTTAAGGGGACAAAGGGATGGGTGGATGGATGGATGGATGGATGGATGGATGGATGGATGGATGGATGGATGGATGGATGGATGGAATCTCAGATCAAGGATCTGGAGACAGGCTGGGAGAGCTGGGAATGTTCACCTGGATAAGGGAAAAATCCAGGGAGACCTCAGAGACCTTTCCAGAGCCTGAAGGGGGCTTCAGGAGAGCTGGGACAGGGGATGGAGGGACAGGACACAGGGAATGGCTTCCCACTGCCAGAGGTGGTGGGAGGTGGGATAGAGGCAGAGAGACAGAGAGGGCTAGGTGGGATATTGGGAAGGAATTCCTGGCTGGGAGGGCAGTGAGAGAGTGAGATGGAATTCCCAGAGAAGCTGTGGCTGCCCCTGGATCCCTGGAAGTGGCCAGGATGGCATCCAAGGCCAGGATGGACAGGGCTTGAAGCAGCCTGGGACAGTGGGAGGTGTCACTGGGTGGATTTAAGGTCCTTTCCCACCCAACCCATTCCCACAGCTCCGCTCCTGCTCCCAAAACTCTTCCCGTTCCCTCTTTCCCACTCAGAGGTCCCCAGAGCTCTGGCTGCAGGAGCTGAAGAGGAGCAGCAGGCTCCTGAGGAGAATTTGAGGGGGAAAAACCAGGAGAAAGGATGGATAAAGCCCTGGGAGCATTTGGGTGTTTTCCATTGGGATTTCAACCCATCTTCCCCTCTGGATGGAAATCCCGCAGGAGCAAGGCGAGGGGAAGGGCTGGGGGGAGGCTGAGCTGGCCCAACCCACGCCCTGTCCCAAATCCGTGGTCTCATCCCGGCGGGAAGGCGCGGGCAGGGTTTGGTTGGAGTTTTGGAGGTTTGCTCCGGGTTTTTGGAGCCTTGTTTGTTTTTCCCGTTTCCCTCGGCTTGGCAGGATTTCAATCTTTCTCACCTCAATAAAAGCTGCGCGTCAGGCTCCGGGTTTTTTGCTGGAATGACCTTTTCCACATGCACAAAACCCAAAGCTTTGCTTGCATTCGGAGGGGGAGAGACTAAAGCTGGGTTTGATGAACAAACAAAGCCTCCGGCTCCACGGGTGAGATCCCTCTGGAAAAAACGGGAACCGTGGGGGGTTTTAACTCCACGGAATTACACCGGGATAATTTGCATTAACACTGGGATATCTGTGTGGGAAGGGGCAGAAAAACTCCTGACCTCCCCCTCCGTGCCCCCAGGATTCTCTGAGCTATGCCAGGACCATTTTGGGAGGATATTTGGGATATTCCAGCCTGAATCCAGGAGAAGACAACCTGCCTGCTTTCCATCCCCACCTCCCAAACTCCGCAGGGCAGCCGGGGGATAAATAATCCTTCTGGAACCCGTTGGAATCCATGGAAGCTCCTCGTGTCCTGGTGCCTCCATCCTGTTTATTAGCACATTGTTGAGGTTCATTAATCGAGTGTAAAACTGTAATTAAAAATAATCCACTTTTCTTGAAGCTAAAAAAAAAGACGACGTGGAAGGAGGGAAAATAAACCCGGAGCCTGAATGGGCTTTAATTGCAGCTGTGGGAACGCCACGGCAAAACAATTTGCTGGGCTTGTTTTTCCTCCTGCAGGGATGAGCCAGGAAAAGCTGGGGAAGAGCCCAGCCCCAGGGAGAAAGCTGCAAGCACCCTCATCCCAACTGGAATGTGTCTTTTCCCGACAATCCCGGGCCTGGCTGATCCCTGCTGCCTCAGGAGGGGAGCAGGGCTGGGGCTTGTCTGATTTATCTCCCTGGGTGAGGGTTTCATTTCAGGCTGGAGGATGCTCCAAGCGAAGCCAGGCCTGTTCCGGCCTTAATTGGGCCATATTTCAATCCCAGTTCATCTGTTCCGTGCGGATTCCTCGTCCTGGCTCCATAAAGTTTTATTAAGTGATATATCAAGGAGTACACACGGAGAGGCTCGGCCCTGCTCACAGGTTGGGGAAATGAGGGAGGTGCTGGTGCCTGACTCTACTCCCGGCACTCCGAGAATCCCTCCTGCCAGACTCCAGCGGGAACTGCTGGGAATGTCGTCCCGTGGGGAAAAACCTCATCGGGAGGGGATTTACGAGAATAGGGGAGAACCAGGGCGAGCCCATGGGCAGCGTGGAGCTCTCACCAGGCTTTTTGGAGGCTGCTTGGATGTTGCCTGTGGATAATTCAGGATTTTGGGTATTCCAAGGTTGGAGGAGGAGCAGGGTGTCCTGGGATGATGGGAGCCGGGAGGGTTGGGATGTCCTGATGGGAGCCAGGAGGAGCAGAATCTCCTGGGGTGATTCCAAGGCTGGACAAGGAGTGGGATGTACTGGGGCAATGGGATCCAGGAACATTGGGATGTCCTGATGGGAGCTGGGAGGATTGGGATGTCCTAGGATGATGGGAGCTAGGAGGAGCAGGATGTCCTGGGATGATGGGAGCTGGGAGGATTGGGATATCCTGGGATGATGGGAGCTGGGAGGAGCGGGATATCCTGGGATGATGGGAGCTGGGAGGAGTGGGATATCCTGGGATGATGGGAGCAGGGAGGAGTGGGATATCCTGGAATGATGGGAGCTGGGAGGAGTGGGATATCCTGGGATGATGGGAGCTGGGAGGAGTGGGATATCCTGGGATGATGGGAGCTGGGAGGAGTGGGATATCCTGGGATGATGGGAGCAGGGAGGATCGGGATATCCTGGGATGATGGAAGTCAGGAGGATTGGGATATCCTGGGATGATGGGAGTCAGGAGGAGCGGGATATCCTGGGATGATGGGAGTCAGGAGGAGTGGGATATCCTGGGATGATGGGAGCAGGGAGGAGTGGGATATCCTGGGATGATGGAAGTCAGGAGGAGCGGGATATGCTGGGATGATGGGAGCTGGGAGGATCGGGATATCCTGGGATGACGCCATCACACAGGATCCAGGAACTCCCCTTTCCTGGCCCTCCAGGTGCTTTTTCCACACCTTTTCGCTGCTCTGCTCTTCCCTATTTTTTTTCAGAAAGCCATGGAATTACCCCTTGTTATCCACAGCTGATAACGGGCCGTGTTTAAGCTGATCTCTCCTGGAGATAAAGGATTCCCAGGAATCTCTGTTCACTTTTGTTAAACTTCTGACAGTGAAATGAAAAAAGAAATTATAAAGAAAGAAAGATGAAACCACTCTTGGAAAGGGCTGGGCCTCCCCCTGATTCCCATTTCAGATTCGGATATCGGGAATGCTGCAGGAGATCCCTGAACTGCTGGGGCCGCTGTTTGATATTCCAGGCTGGCACTGGATCATTCCTGAATGATCCTGGTGTCCTTGAGGAGAACTCCGGGAGATGCTGGATCCGCTGCCTCTCCCTCTGCTCTCCATGCGCAGAGGGAAGAGCAGCAGGGCTGGGAGTGGGAATGCTGCTCCAGAGGGGCTTTTTCAGGGACGGGAGGGGATGGGAGAGGCTGGGGGGATAAAATCCATTGGAGCTGGAGTGGCTGCAGGTCAGAGCAGGGAGAAGAGGGGTCTGAGGACCAGGAGGTGACAGCAGAGTGTCCTGGAGACCAGGAGGTGATCGAAAAGTGGCCTCTGGACCAGGAGGCAGTGGGAAAATGGCCTGGAGACGAGGAGGTGACAACTCCTTTGTGAAAAGAAGGAAGAGAAATGAACTTGGAGCTTCATGCAAGCTTCAAAAACTCATCAAGGTTCCAAAACCCATCAAAGTTCAAAAACTCCTCGAGGAGGAGTGCATGCAGAGAGTCTGGAAGTTGGAAATGCGGGATTCCCGTGCTGGAAACGTGGGAAGGAGGGAGCAGAAGGCTCCACCAAGCCCCGGCACCACTGGGGTGATCCCAACGGCTCCCAGTGCTCCTCCCAGAAACCTTCGGTGTTGTCGCCGCAGCCACCGTGGGGAGATCTTGGCGCACATTAATGGCCCTTGATTTAACTCGAGTTCACGTTAGATCTCCGTGTTGATTGCCGGAGTTAATTACGGAGTTAATTACCAGCTAATAACTTTGTTGCTAATGGCTGTGACGGATTTTTGGCAGGGCTGTCAGGAGGGTCTCCTGGGCAGGATCCTTGGTATGGAACTGGAGACACTGAAGGCGAACAATTCCAGTGTTTTTTTCCTTTGATGAACAGAAAATTATCCTGATATCTCCCGCTCTGGCACTCGCTCGTTATCTCTGGGTAATTAGGAGGGAAGAGCTGCTGATAGGGGACCGAGGCGATTTGGTTTTTGGTGTCACAGATTGGGGTTTGTCCCTCATCTCCTGCTTCCGGTCCTTCCCTGCGTTCCCAGCCCTTCTACACCTCCACAGGTGCCATCCCAAAATCTCTGCATCCAGTTCTGGGAGAATTCCAGGGCTTATCAGGCCCTGTGGGAAATCAGCCGTGTTTTCCCAGGAGCAGCTCTGCCCTTCACCCACGGGTTCTGTCCCCTCCTCCTGGAGCTCCTCAAGCACTTCCCTCACCCATCACATCCCAAGACAAACTGGGATAAACTGGTCGAAATCTGTGCCTGAGCACACCTGGATGGGATGGGGATTCCCGGGCAGCGGCCGCAGCTGGGGGAAGGAAGCTTTGGAGATGATCGGGAAGCGAATGGAGGAGCAGCGGGAGGTTCTTCCGCCCCAAAGCCGCGCGGGTGACACGTTTGAAAGCAGGGACAACGGACGGTGTGTCCCTGTGTCCCGGTTTGAACGACAGGAGGCTGCTAAGGAAGGCAGGAGCCTCCCTTGGAATGGAAAAGTGCAAACCCCCTCCCTCCGAATTATTATAATTTTTAAATTAAGGGGCTCTCGGGAAAGATGTGGGGATAGGAATAACAGCTCTTTATTAGAATGAAAATAAAAATGCAGTGAGGCAAACAACAAAAAACCCTGACAGAGCCAGGACAGCCTGACCCCTGTGGGTCGGGGTGCTGGTGGCAGGGCCATGGAATGGTGGCTGCAGTCCCCTGGAGTGGCAGAGGTGGCTCTGCTGGAGCAGGGATCCTGCAGAAGGCTGGAGTTCTCCTCTGAAGGCCCAGTGGTGTAGATGGGCCTGCTCTCTCTCCGGGAATCCAGTGGGAAAGGCTGCCCTGGTGTTCCAAAGCTCAGATTTTACCCAGGTAGGAACGCTGGGCTCCTCCCCCTGGATGGAGCATTTCCCAATGGATGATGGAATTTTATCAGTCGTTAAGTGTGAATCAATGGCCCATTAGCGGAAGATATCTCTCTGGGCGAGGAAGGGTCCTGGAAGAGATGAAGGAAACTGCCCCAGCTGGTTTTGAGCCCCCGGCCATTGACCGAGGATCGCCCAGGGCCACCCCCACCCGGGCTGCAGCAGAGGCTGGCAGAACACAACTGCTGGGAACGTCTTGTGCCGGAACCCTGAGCCCCGGCTTGGGGGCCCTCAAGGCCCTTTCTCCCCGTCCCAGCAGCATTCCTGAGGTTTGCCAGCTCCCAGCGATCCGCTGGGATTGGTGGCACAGCCGGGGCTCTCCTGTTCTCGCAGCTCCTGGCTCCAAACGCAGCCGAGCCGAGGATTTATCACCTCCCTCAGCAGATGGATGGGAGCTTTCCAGGGAGCGGAGACAGCTCCTGCCTGGCAGCTCTTCCCAGCCCTTCCCAGCTCTCCGCTGAGCCGGAGATAAAGCTGCTCCGGCTGGGGACACGGAGAGGCTCCGGGAGAGCACACGGCATGAGCTCGGGGACGAAACATCGCTGAGAAAAATCAGCGTCACTGCCACATCCTGAGGTGTCACGGGGGCTTGGGTTGTGTCCCGCTCCTGCGGGGAGATTGGAGAATCCCAGAATCCCACAATGGTTTGGGTTGGAAACAACCTTAAAGATCATTCAGTGCCACCCCTGCCATGCCCAGGGACACCTTCTACTATCCCAGGTTATCCCAGCCTGGCCTTGGGCACTTCCAGGGATCCAGGGGCAGCCACTGATTTTTTGGGAATTCTATCCCAGCCCCTTCCCACACTCCCAGCCACGAATTCCTTCCCAATATCCCACCCAGCCCTGCCCTCTGGCAGTGGGAGCCATTCCCTGTGTCCTGTCCCTCCATCCCTTATCTCCAGTCCCTCTCCAGCTCTCCTGGAGCCCCTCCAGGCCCTGGAAGGGACTCTGAGCTCTCCCCGGAGCCTTCTCTTCTCCAGGTGAACATTCCCAGCTCTCCCAGCTTCTCCAATCCCTGCAATCCCTCAGCAGAGCTCTCCTGGCACGGCTCCCTGGCTCGGGAAAGCTGCTCCCAACCCCTCCTTATCAATGAGGTGCACGCGACGCCACCTCAGGGGAAAACCTGGGATCTGAGGGAGGCAGAGGGAAAACTCCCAGTCCTGGCACCCCTGCCAGCCTGGCAGGTGTTGGTTGGGAGGGTTGGAGTGGCGGGCATGGATGGCAGGATTTGCTTTCCTTTCCTGGAGCAAAACACAGGAGTGAGATCCCAGTCTGGAGCTGATTCCATGGAGGAGGTGGCCAAGCCTGGGAGAATCCCAGTGCCAGGGCGGCTGCAGCTGGTTTGGAGAGGTAAATCCCTTCCCAAATAGCTCTGGAATGGGGTGGGATGGGGGGTGATGGATTTCCACTGCCTCTTTTTCAGAACTCACTGATTTCCCTGTGCTGGAGAACCAAAACCCCTTCCCCAACCCCCTCGGAATTCTTCACAGGAGCTGCCAAGCCCAGGAGGGAACAATTCCATGCTGGGATGATGGAGAGGCAGGAAAACCCTTCCAGAACCACTAGTGAGGGGTGGGAATTCACATCCCAGACAAGGTGGAAGCCTCAGAACTCTCCAACGAATGGAGCAGGAGGAGCTGGGCCGTGCTGGGCTCGGATTTATCCCAGCAGGATGGGAAATCCAAGGCTCTGGAGCAGTCCCTGACCCCGCCCACATGAGTAATTCTATGGATTGCCATTGTCTGGATGCACGGGGAAATAACGACCTGGGAATCGATAAACACCCACAGTTATGCCCCACAAACACAATGAACTCATCCCCATCCCTAAACGCCAAGGAAACTCCTCCAGAACCCGCTCCAGGTTTTTGTGAGTATCCCAATACTGAGCTTTCCTGGAAATCCAGCGCAGGGGCAGGTCCTGACACCTGAAAATTCCCTTTTTTTTTT
>WAAG01036924.1:0-11985 GCA_013390105.1 Tichodroma muraria | reverse complement strand
AATTCTGCTTATGTAACGCATTATCTGCCTTTCTCTTGGCCGGGATTTCATTTCTCAGGGATATTTGCATGAAAACGGGAGCTTTGTTGCTTAGGAAATTTGGCTGCCGCCGCTGCTGGCCCCATTCTGCTGCGGTCGAGTGACGGCCTTTGTGCTCCGCTCCCTCCCCGCGCCGCGGCCACCTCCTCGGGAACGATATCCCTGCTTTTAAAGGGAAAAACAGCCCTGGGAAAGCTCCTCCTGGTCCCACTTGGCTGGAGGGGCCGTGAGGAGGGCGCTCAAAACACCTTCATCAGCTCGGGGATGGGATTTGGGGGGGGGGGAAAGGGTTTTTTTGAGGAATAAATGGGAATGGTTGGGGGCATTTAGGAGGGTTTTGGGGCTGAGCGTACCTCTGCAGTCCAGCCTTGGGTTTTCCAAGGATTCCCACTGGGAATCCAGGGCCTGAAAGGGATGCTGAGGTGTTGGGATTTTGGGGGGAAAAAGGGATAATTTGGGGTAATGAATGGGGAGGGTTGGGGTGTTCAGGAAGGGCTGGGAGTGGAGCCAATCCCTGTCCAAGGAGCTCCAAGGAGAACTCCCTTGGGAGGGAGTTCCTCTTCTGCAGCCTCACATTTTCCAAGGATTCCCATTCAGAATCCAAGGCATGAGCAAGAGATACTCACGGGTTGAGATTTTGGGGGGAAAAGGGTTTTTTGAGGAATAAATAGGAATGGTCGGGGGTCGTTAGGAGGGTTTTGGAGCTGAGTGTCCCTCTGCAGTCCAGCCTTAGGTTTTCCAAAGATTCCCACTGGGAATCCAGGGTCTGAGCAAGGGATGCTGAGGGGTTGGAATTTTGGGACCAAAAGAGATATTAGGGGGGAAAAAATGGGAAGGGTTCAGGAAGGACTGGGAGTGGAGCGTTCCTCTTCTCCAGCCTCACATTTTCCAAGGATTCCCATTCAGAATCCAAGGCATGAGCAAGAGATACTCACGGGTTGAGATTTTGGGGGGAAAAGGGTTTTTTGAGGAATAAATAGGAATGGTCGGGGGTCGTTAGGAGGGTTTTGGAGCTGAGTGTCCCTCTGCAGTCCAGCCTTAGGTTTTCCAAGGATTCCCACTGGAAATCCAAGGCCTGAGCAAGGGATGCTCAAGAGGCCACCAAGGGCCTCAGGACTCCTTTAGGTATCCACGGATTTTCTCTCCAAAGTGGGATTGGTCCCTGCAGGAAACACCCACAGAAAAATGAGGGGAAATTCCACAGCAAACTTTGGAATGTCTCAAACTAAAAATATTCCCAGCCTGAAATACAAACGGAGATGGTTTTGTGGGGTACAAAGCCCTGATACCCCACAATTCATTCCCTGGGCTTTCGTGGATTCCAAACAAGAGGAGAAGTGCTGAAATGGTTCCAAGGGGAGGGAGGAGGAGGAACGGAGAACACAGATGAGATCCAGGATGTTCCCAGCCAGCGGGATCCTTCCCGGCTCTTCCCACCCGCGCTCTGCCTTTCTCCAGATGTATAAATCATCCAGGCCAGGAGGAGGGATCCTTCCAGGGCATCCTTCTGGCTCCAGGCGTTCCAGCAGAGATAAAAGATGAAGATAAAACCCCGGGGCAGAGGTCCTGCCACCTTTGATGAAAAATTCAGCGGCGGGAGAGCTCCCTGCGCTTCCTCAGGCTCCGCCTCCCTGGGATGCTCCCGGCCAGGCCCTGCCTTTCCTCAGCCTGGTTGGTTTTGCAGCTTGGCGATGTATTTTTAATTCCTGGCGGTTTATTTTTAATTCCAGGCCTGATGAGGGCCGGCCCCTGTTCCCGCCACTGGGTGAGATGGGGAAACCTCATAAAACCCCAAATTTTGAGCTGCGCCGGTATCAAAGGGGTCAGGGAGGGCTCATCCCACCCCAGCTCCTCTACAACCCTCAGAAGAGAGGAAATCACGCCTCCAATGGCTCGGAAGTCCACAGAAAAACGGCGGGAGGCAGGGAGGCCGTGTACGGATCAGCGGGATCGGGAGCTTTAATTGCTTTTTTTTTCACCAGAGCGGTGACGGCACTCTGTGTAATTCCAGAGCCCTGGAGCCGCTTCCTGCCTTCCCAAACACCGAATTAACAGCACCGAGGGATAATTAACCTCACCTCTGGAGTAATTCCTTTATTCCAAAGGCTGAGGACCGCACGTTTCTGCTGGAGAAGGCGGAGAACCCGAGCAGAGCTCAGGGAAGGCAAAGGGTTCCTCTGGGCCCCCGATTCCCCTCACAAACCCATCCAGCATTCCCTGGGATTTCCTGGGAGCCAGGGAGGCCTGGAAGGAGTTACAGAGGCCCCTTCCCTCCCTTTTCCCAGCAATTCTCTCTCCTGAGCCCCTCTGGGATTTTTAGTTTCTGTCCAAGTCTGCTCCTCTCCGCTGGGAAAAGCTTCCTTTCCCTTCTTCCCTCGTTAGCTGCTCCTGAATGTTTGATATTCCCGGGATCCAGGGCTTGGAGCTGCTCTGGGATCAGGAGAGGAGCATCATTAGAGGGAAGCAGGGGTAAGAACAATGGAATTTCTTAGCTGGGGGAAGATAATTTTGGCTTTTCCTGCTTTAGGAAGCCCTGGAAAATCAGCCCTTGGAGAAATCAGGGGAATCCTTTCCTCCCGGGGGTTTTGGGGTGGGAGTGGGGATGTTCCCGGGGTCAGCTGGGTCCAGGGAACTCCAGAGCTCACCCCAGGTGGAAGCTCAGGATGGGTCTTCGGGAGGGCAGAAAGAAAATTCTTCCCTTGGCAGCCAATAAATCCCGAAATTCCTGAGATAAACAGGAATTATTAACTTGATATTCCTGCTGTCCCTTCTCCAGCTGTTCCTTTAATGCGCATCGGGAAGTTTATTCCAAAATGATCTCGTTTAAAGACTTTTATTTAGGAACTAAAGAGAGGAGTTAAAACATCGCCATTTCACCCTCTGCTTCCCAAAGCTTTTATGACAACACTTGGAATTAAAAAAAAAGAGATAAAAAAATCCCTCCAGGCTTCCAAATGTGCCGGGAAATCTCCTGGAAACATCTGCCCGGTCCCAAAGGACTGCTCCGTTTAAAAGCTGAGGTTGCCACAGATCTTTGGGAGCTTTTCCTCCCTTTTTTTTTTTTGGGAGTTGTCCCTTTTTGTCACCAACAGTTCCCCCAGGCTCTTCCATCCGAGGTTTTTTCCATCGTTAAAAGGGGAGACTGGACTGGGAACGGTTGGATACGACTGGGACTCAGTCCAACTCATTCCATCCTCCCTCTGTTGGCTCAGAGAGGGTTTTCCATCCCGTTCCATCCCTCTGGAGCCAGGCTGGGAGAGCTGGGAATGTTCCCCTGGAGAGAGGAAGGCTCCAGGGAGAGCTCAGAGCCCCTTCCAGGGCCTGGAGGGGCTCCAGGAGAGCTGGAGAGGGGCTGGGGATGAGGGATGGAGGGACAGGACACAGGGAATGGCTTCCACTGCCAGAGGGCAGGGCTGGGNATGGGATATTGGGAAGGAATTTCTGGCTGGGAGGGTGGGGAGGGGCTGGGCTGGAATTCCCAGAGGAGCTGTGGCTGCCCCTGAATCCCTGGAAGTGCCCAAGGCCAGGTTGGGATAACCTGGGATAGTGGGAGGTGTCCCCATGGGAGGGTGGGAACAAAATGAGCTTTAAATCCCTTCCAACCCAAACTATTCCAGGATTCCAGGGGGAACGGGGTGGGATCACACGGGGGAGGAGGGAATTAGGGTTAAAGGCAGGGAGAGGGGGACTGGGGGTGGAGGGAGGCTCTGGGAGAGTTGGAAACACGGAAAAGTGGGAATGGACTA
This sequence comes from Tichodroma muraria, assembly GCA_013390105.1. Taxonomy (NCBI): domain Eukaryota; kingdom Metazoa; phylum Chordata; class Aves; order Passeriformes; family Sittidae; genus Tichodroma; species Tichodroma muraria. The sequence goes on along the minus strand of WAAG01036924.1, from coordinate 8,200 downwards.
GGAAAACACAGGGATACACGCTGGGAAAATGGACATACACTGGAAAATGAATATACACTGGGAAAACACCTGGATATATACTGGGAAAATACCTGGATATATGCTCCTAAAATGGATATAGACTGGAAAAATGGATATACTCTGGGAAAACACCTGGATATATGGTCCAAAAATGGATATACGCTGGAAAAATGGATAGACACTGTGAAAAAAACCTGGATATATGCTCCATAAATGGATATAGACTGGAAAAATGGATATATCCTGGAAAAACACCTGGATATGCACTCAAAAAATGTTTATACACTGGAAAAATGGATACACCCTGGAAAAACACACTGGATATATGCTGGAAAAGTGGATATACACTGGAAAAATGGATATACACTGGAAAAACACACTGGATATATGCTCAAAAAAATGGATATAGACTGGAAAAAACACAGGGATGCACACTGGAAAAAAATGGATATGCAGTGGAAAAAGATATGAGTACACACTGAAAAAACAGATATAGACTGGGAAAACACACTGGATAAATGCTGGAAAAATGGATATAGACTGGAAAAATACATGGGTGCACACTGAAAAAATGGCTCTGCACTAGAAAAGCCCTTGGATGCTCACTGGAAAATGGATATACACTGGAAAAACCCATGGATGCACACGGGAAAATGGATATACACTGGAAAAACCCATGGATGCACACTGGAAAATGTATATACAGTGGGAAAATAATAGGATATACCGTGGAAAAACCCATGGATGCACACTGGAAAATGGATATACAGTGGGAAAATAAAAGGATATAGAGTGGAAAAACCCATGGATGCACACTGGAAAATGGATATACAGTGGGAAAATAAAAGGATATACACTGGAAAAACCCATGGATGCACACTGGAAAATGGATATACAGTGGGAAAATAAAAGGATATAGAGTGGAAAAACCCATGGATGCACACTGGAAAATGGATATACAGTGGGAAAATAAAAGGATATAGAGTGGAAAAACCCATGGATGCACAGTGGAAAATGGATATACAGTGGAAAAACACATGGATGCACACTGGAAAAACACATGGATGTACACTGGAAAATGGATATACAGTGGGAAAACACATGGATGTACACTGGAAAATGGATATACTGTGGGAAAACCCATGGATGTACACTGGAAAATGGATATACAGTGGGAAAATAAAAGGAAATACACTGGAAAAACACATGGATGTACACTGGAAAAACCCGTGGATGCACACTGGAAAATGGATATACAGTGGAAAAGTAATGGGATATACTCTGGAAAAACCCATGGATGCACACCGGAAAATGGATATACAGTGGGAAAATAATAGGATATACACTGGAAAAACCCATGGATGCACACCGGAAAATGGATATACAGTGGAAAAAACACATGGATATACACTGGAAAAACCCATGGATGCACACTGGAAAATGGATATACAGTGGGAAAATAAAAGGATATAGAGTGGAAAAACCCATGGATGCACACCAGAAAATGGATATACAGTGGGAAAATAAAAGGATATACAGTGGAAAAGCCCATGGATGCACACTGGAAAATGGATATACAGTGGGAAAATGCACTGGACATGCCCCCAAAAGCCCACGGAGGCCCCCGTGGGGTCAGGGTGGCAGCAGTATCGTTACCCCCTCGGGGTGGCACTCACAGCCTTCTTTCCCACGCCCTTTCCCGGGATAAACCTTCGATTCCCTCTGCCAGCGCCAGAACAGCTCCGGAACGACTTCCTGGCACATTCCCATTCTAATAAAAATTATAGAGGGGAAGAGCGATGATGTGGCACTTGAAACTAAAACCCAGCTATTTCTTCCATCTTTATCATCCCGGGAAATGCAATATTTTGACATTTCCAAGGAGCTGCAGCACTGTGGGCTTTGTTGGATTTTTTTTCCCAACATGTTTTATCTTTCCCTGCGCGACATCAGCCCAGCTCGTCTCCATTTTCTAATTTCATTAACTGGCACTGAGAATAAACCCCTCTATTTCCCCCCTGAATCCACCCCCTCAACATTTTCCATTCTCCCATTCCATAAAGATTTCTATGTAAGACATTTTTCCTGCCTGGTTGCTCCAGGGAAAAAATTGCAGGGGAGACAAACTCCAAGTCTGAGGCCAGGGATGTGGGAATTTAGTTTTGTTCCAGGGCAAAGCTGAGGAATCTTGAGGGAGAACGGGAATATGAGTCCCACCGGTGGACTTTGCTCAGGGAGTGCTTTTTTTCCAGGGCCAATGGAGGAACCCCCATGGGAAATTGGGAATATGGATCCAATGAGCAGCTGAGAGCTCACCAGTCTCCTTCTGACCACCTCAACATTCCCTCTGATCCAAAGAAACCCCCGGAGCATCCCAAACCTCGGAGCATCCCGAACCTTGCAGCAGCAGCAGCTCGACAATTCCCCCCCGGCACTTCCAGCAGCACGGGGTGGAACAGTCGTGGAAAAGCCAGAATTTGATGGATTTAGGGATAGATGCTCCTGACTCCCGCCTCTCCATGCCCTCTCCAGGCGCTCGCAGCCTTCCCCAGCCTTTCCCAGGGCTGGCAGAAAGGGGGGAAAGCCGGGAATGCTTTCTCCAGCTGGAACAAGGCCCCCATTAAACATGCGCTGTAAGCTAATGAAGGTTTTAATTCCACGTATCCCCCTCCCGCCATCCCCCCTCTCCTTCTCCTTTAAATAAATATTTCAGCGTCTCCGGAGCGCTGGGAGCGGGGCCGAGCAGGTTGATTTAATCTCCCATCCCTGCTCTTTGCCGAGCAGGAATTCTTCTCATCTGCCTCCCGCACATCACAAATCCTCGCCGGGGGAAGGAGGGGGATCAGAGCCCATCCAGCGCTTCCCTCCTTCCCTTTGGAAGTCCTTCAAGGATTTCGAGGAAGATGTGATTCACGGCTTTTAATCGCTCTGCTCGTTAACTCTTTGCCATTCGAACTCACCGGAGATTCCCTCGATTCCCATGGCAACAGATTTCCCAGCGGATGAGGCCACCAGCTCATCCCACAGAGGCAAATTCCCTCTGGTCTTTCCAGAACTTTCCCGCAGCTTGGCTTTGTTTGGGTCCATTTATCCCAGAATTGCCACGAAATCCCTGAGAACACAAAGGAATTCAATCTCTACAGCACTGCCAAGCCCTGGGGCTCCCAGCCTGAAATGAATCCCTGGATCCAGGCAGGTCCCAGCTCTGCCAGGGCTTGTTTGATGTGGATCCTGGGGCAAATAATTCCTGATTTCCCACCCTCAGTTCCCTCCTGGGGCAGGGATGAAGGGGTGCTGGTGGAAGGATGGAGAGCTGGGATTGATTCCCATTTTTCTGGCCTGGAAAAGAGCCCCAGCTGAGGCCAGCTGAGCTCAGCACCATGCCAGGGCAGGTCGGTGTCCAGGCAAGGAGGAAGCACAAAAGGAGAATTATTCCTATTTAATCCTTGCAGTATTAAGGGAAAAATATCCACAGGACTGGTGAGGTTCTTGAGGGGGAAAAAAAAAATGTTAAAAAACCTGGAGTCTGCAAAAACATAGAAAAACAGCACCGGAAAATCTAAATAATGACCATGGAGCTGGAAAAGAGCTCCTGGAAAATCCTGACTCGGCAGAGACCTTGGAGCGGTCGTGTGGAGCCGACGGATTCCTCTGACTCCTCATCTCCTGGAAGCTCCTCGGTGGCTGAGGCCGGCCGGGATCAAAGAGCTTCCCGAGGGTGGGAGTGCAACATTCCGTACGTCTCCTGGACACCTTCCAGGGAGCCGCTGCCCGCTTTCCTTCGATTCAGCGAAAAAACTTTCCCGTTTTTCAATTTTACACTTTGTGCTCCAAACCTTCACCGGGGACAGGGAAAGGTCAGCGGGGGGCGAGAGGCTGGACGCGAGGATTCGGGGCTGATTTATGGCTCCCGAAAACGCAAACCCCGAGCCCTGCCCAGCCCGGCTCTGCCCAGGCTCGGGAATTGATCCCATAAAACATTGGTGGGAATTCTGGTGCTGATCCGTCCTTCTCCCACTGCCCTCCCCGATCCTGCTGAACCGCTTCCCCCATGGAGAGCTCCACACTGGGGTGTTCCTCTGCAGGGCGTGGCAGCACAGATCAGGTGTGGGTGGGATCCCAGAATCCCTGAGGCTGGAAAAGCCCTCCAAGGTCACCAAGTCCCAGCTGTGCCTGATCCCCACCTTGTCCCCAGCCCAGAGCGTTCAGTGACACCTCCAGGAATTCCTCGGACAGGAATGGGGATTCCTCCAGGGATGGGGACTCCAAACCTCCCTGGGCAGCCCCAGCTCCTAAATCCCCCCTCCGCAGGAGGGTCCTGGTTCATTGGCACCGGGATCATTTCCACATCAGCAGGGAATGGAGGGAAGCTCCAAGTGATTAATTAACTCTGGAGGGTTTAATTACCCTCAGAACATCCAGTGGACATCACCAGCTCCATCTCCCAGCACTCGTAACACATGACGCTCCCAATTAGCTGTAATTAAGGATTGTAGCGAATCCCCGTTTTACACCACCCTTTAAAATCCCGAATTTTGTTAATTCCCACTCCCCACGTGCTCCTTGGCAAGGAGCACAATGGGAAAAGGCTCCTCTGTGCCAGGGTTCATCCGAGGCCTCGCAGCCGATTCTGGACGGGCTCAGGGTCAGAAAGAGAAATTCGGGAAAAAAATCCAAACTACAATTTCCGAGTCTGCAATTCCCACTGAATGAGGAGTGAATCCACCTCCTGCTGCCACTGTTTACCTCCCAGGCTGACAATGCAGATTTATGCAAATGAGAGCCCAGCCGCTGCTTGTCTGCTCGTTAATTAGCAGAGAATTCCGGCCATGGAGAGCAGGCTGGGGGAATTCCTCTAGTTCCATCAGCGTCTGGATCCCTACCCCACATTCTAGTCCCACTCCTTGGGGCTTTGCCAAGGTTTTGGGGTGGAACAAAAACTACCATGGGCATCGTGGGGCTCCTGGGATTGGGAATAGGGAAAGAGGGATCTGGGCAAAGGGGGAAAAGTGGGATCTGGGAAGAGGTGAGCGGCGGCTTTGTATAGATCTGGATTTCCCTTCCAGTTTCCTGGTGTACTGATGATGTCACAGAATTACAGAATTGTTGGGGGGGCAGAAAAAACCTTTCAGAGAATCATGGAATTGTTGGGGTAAAAGAAAGACCTTCCAGAAAATCGTGGAAATATTTGGCTTGGAAAAGAGGTTTCATAGGATCACAGAATTATTTGGGTTTGGAAAAGACCTTTCAGGGAGTCTTGGAACCATTAAAAATGGGTGGGAGAAAGCCCAAGGCTTTCTTGCTCTCCCCGAGGCGCGTCAACAACCCCAACAGGCAAAATCTGGGATAAATTCCTGGGAGAAATGTGCAAGCTGCCAGTGAGCAAAGACGTGAACAACACCTTGGATGCTCTATTCCCAAAAAGACGTCGGATCAGTTCCAAGTGCTGGGCACAGCCACGGCCCTGCCCAAGCTGAGCTTTATCTGGGAATGCTGGGGGATCAGACAAAGCCTCCCAGGGCTCCCCCTCCCATGCCCTTTTCCAAATTTTTCCCTGTCCTCTGCTTCTCTCAGGGCCAATTTCTTTGCCTGGAATTACACATTTATTTACAAATCCAGAAATCCCTGGGGGGGATCCCGGCACCCGCAGGATTCCGGTGCCTGTTTCCACCCTGGCCTCTTCCAATGTTTCCTCTGCAATTTCTGCACACACGGCCCCGCAAAATGGGCCTAAACACTGCAATTTTCCAACCATTTTCATCCAAATTGTCGGCAATTTCCCAATGGTCCCAGCACCAAATTATAACTGAGTGCTTGGAAACGCTGCGAGGCTGCCCAGGCATCCGTGGGCACGCGAGGGAGGGGGAATGTTGGGATGAGGTGGCAGCAGCTGGACACAAACCCTTCAAAAATGGGGTTTTAGGTTATTACCAGACACATCTCGGGCCTGGAGTCATCAGAGGGGGGAAAGATGAGGCCATTCCCGTGATGGATTTGGGATACGACACCGTAAATCTCCCCGGGTGGCTGGGAAAGGGGTTGTTTTTGCAGGATATTTGTGGTTCAGGGATGGTGAAATAGAAATGGATCCCGAAATAAATCGGGGCAATGGTTCAGACTGAGAGGTTGCCGTAGTTCAGGCACTTGGGAAGCAATTCCAGCTTGGAAGAGGGGATGGGCCCTGGGATACCCAAAGGGGTGGATGCAGGGGGGCTTTGCACAGCTCCAAAAATGCGCAATTCCACCTTTTTGGGGGATACCACATGCCTGGGAGTGCTCAAATCCAGGTTGGAAGTGGCTGGGAGCAGCCTGGGATTGTGGAAGGTGTCCTGCCCATGGAAAATCCCCCTCTGAGATTGGATGGCTGGCTGGAATGGGATGGATCCCAAGCTGAGATGGGATTTCAGATCTCCCCAACACAAACCCATTCCAGGATTGGATCTGGGTGTAGATTTCAGGTCTCTCCAATCCAAACCCATTCCAGGATTGGATCTGGGTGTGGATTTCAGGTCTCCAACCCAAACCATTCCAGGACTGGATCTGGCTGTGAATTTCAGGTCCCTCCAACCCAAACCATTCCAGGATTGGATCTGGCTCTGGATTTCAGATCTCCCCAATCCAAACCCATTCCAGGATTGCATCTGGGTGAGGATGGGGGCGCTCTGAGGCTGATGCTGCAGGAAAACCTGGATAATTGGGAAGGAAAGGCCAAGATTTGAAGCAGAACATCCCCGCTCCAGCAGCAGCTCCTGGACCACCACCCCCACGTTGGGGTCGTCCAACCCCTTCTCTGCCTTGGAAATGCAAGGGAAATTTGGGATGCAGCTCCTGCTGCCCCCCAGATTTACCCCTGGAGCTCCGGTGCTCCCGGTCCTTCTCCGCGCCATCCTCCTGCTGCTTCCCACACGGATTTCGCACTCCCTGCTCCCCCCCCGGTGCCAGGAGCCCGTCAGATATTTTTGTGTTTCTCACAGATGGCCTCGGTTTCAAACCCAACCACGCTGCAGGCACGGGGAATGTATTAATAATTACACAAGGTGTTAATTGCTTCCCAGGCAGGGCTTTTGTCTCTCCTTCCTCTGCTGAGACGGCGACAGGGAAAGTCAACAAGTGCCAAGTGCGGTGCTTCATCCCCGAGCCGAGAGCATTTATTAAAATTGCTAATGAATCTAATAATTAAACACATAAATATACGTTACCTCAGGTATTAAATCTCATTATTGGGCCGTCCAAAATCAATTTGGGGGCGTATGCATATTAACACATGGGCAAAGTTAATTAGAAATGTCCAGATCAATATTTGAGTAATTCTTAACCGGTGGAATCCCTGTCTGCAGAACTGTGAATAAGTTATATCCCAGAAATTAATGCCTTCTCCTAATGGAGTTTATCCTGGAAAATTAATAATACTCCAGGAAATCTGCGAAAATAAATGACAAACCTGTTTGCCTGAGCACTGCCCTCGGGGAAATCATTAAATATCCGCTGTCAGAGCCCAGGCTCTGCTCCAGCTCCAGAGCACTTGGAGAGGTGGGACAGAGCTGGGGTGGAGCCCTCATTCCCTGCTCCAGGGGTTCCAGCTGAATCCCACTTTTCCAGGAAACTGGGGCTCCTGCAACTCAGGCACGGAGCCCACGGGGCTCTGACCCTTATTCCCTGCTCCAGGGGTTCCAGCTCAATCCCGCTTTTCCAAGAGCTGGAGCCCCACCAGTCCCTGCTGCTTGGGCAGAGATCATCCCACATCTCATCCCTCCTTGGGCAGAGCTCATCCCACAGCTCCAGCTCATCCCACAGCCCCAGCTCATCCCAGAGATCCAGCAGAGCTCATCCCACCTCGGGCAGAACTCATCCCACAGCCCCAGCTCATCCCACAGCTCCAGCTCATCCCACAGCCCCAAATCATCCCACATTTCATCCCACCTNCCTGCAACTCAGGCACGGAGCCCACGGGGCTCTGACCCTTATTCCCTGCTCCAGGGGTTCCAGCTCAATCCCGCTTTTCCAAGAGCTGGAGCCCCACCAGTCCCTGCTGCTTGGGCAGAGATCATCCCACATCTCATCCCTCCTTGGGCAGAGCTCATCCCACAGCTCCAGCTCATCCCACAGCCCCAGCTCATCCCAGAGATCCAGCAGAGCTCATCCCACCTTGTGCAGAGCTCATTCCCCTTCTCATCCCCCC
>WAAG01036922.1:25378-49920 GCA_013390105.1 Tichodroma muraria | reverse complement strand
AACTTTCATCCATCCCAACAGTGCGGGCCTGAGCGCTGTCCGGTTTCGTTGTCGTACCAGGTTTGGCATTTGTTTGGGATCTAAACCAAGGCTCGCCCCGGGATCTCTCTGCTCCTAGAGGCAAACCCCACTGACCCCTCCCTGGCTCCTCCGAGCCGAGGAACCCAACTCTTGGAAGACAATTCCCAACCCAAGGGGCAGAAAACTCTTGGATATCCTGAAGATCTCCGCTCGGGAGCCGCGCCTGGGGTCGTTCATCCCTGGCAGCTCCTTCCTGCGCCACATTCCCAGGGCTCATTCCAAAGCCCTGGAGCGCTCCGAGGAAATTCTTGGGACCGTTCCCTGCTCTCCAATATCCAGCGAAGCTTTCAGAGGAGCTGAGATGGCTCCTTTTACCAAGTGCTCCATCCCACAGAGTTCCCAGGCAGCTGCTCCAAAGTAATTGAAGCCATAATGCCCAGAAAAATGACTTTTCTAATGGTTGCCTCCAAGATTTATCTTTTTTTTAAATGTAATTAAAAAGTAGATTTCGAAAGATGCTCGGCAACCTAAAGGATTAAATATTAATATGGGGCATAATTAATAAATGATACAGCTCTTGATTACTAATGGGTTATTGACTCTAAAAGCCTGGCATTATGGAATATTAGGGCAAACAAAAGGCTTTGGGGGAAGATTTCGAAGTTTCCAGGATGAAGCTGCATCTTTGTGCTCCTTCAAAACCCTCCAAGTGCCAAAAAAATAGCATTAAACTGAAATATATAATTATCAAAACCCATTTTTTTACCATTTTTACCATTTATTTTCCCACCCAGTGGAGTCCCACCCTGAGGGGTTTTTCATCAGAATTCAGCCTAAAAAGCTGTTTTGTCATAAAATAAATTAAATTTCTTGACATTTCTCTCATTGCCATTGTTTTTTCAGCTAAATTCTTTCCAAAATATTGAAACTCTTTGCTAAAGACAGGGTTCTGGGTGTCTCTGCTGAGTGTACCTCAGTAATAAAGTGAAAATGAGAAATATGTGAACCATTCAACAAAATTCTTAATTTACATAATAAAGAAAAATTTAACTTAACTAAATAATTAATTACCAAAAAAAAAAAATCTTTATTCAAAATTCTGAATCTAAATAATTAATAATTAAAAATATTTATTCAAAATATTGAACAAAATTCTCTCAAGCTTTCAGGACAAGCAACAATTTTGAATGATAAAATTTGATTTTTGCAGGAAATTACAGCCAAACAATGGTAACATTGATAATTCTGGTGGGAAAACTGCAGGGAATGGAGAAAACGTGGAATTAGGAATTTAATTTAATTGGGAGATCCGTTGTTTGAGAAGTCAGAATTCCAACAGGAGGGTCCTCACTGAAAAGGGTCACATTGTACCCCTAAATCTAAGAGGTAAAACTGGACAGGAAAATTCAATTTATCAGGAAAGAGGCTGAGAATGAAAATATAAACAAATGTTTTAGCCCAGGAATTTTATCCCTTGGGAAAAAAAAGTCCAATTTTTTTCTTCAGATTATAGATATAATTTATCAAGATAATACTAAATTTTAATTTGGATTTCTAATCTAAACTGCAAATTTAATCCCTGTTAGAGATTATTTTATACTCAAGACTATTTAGGACCTTTAATTAAGTTAAAAACCTTTTAAGTCAGGTTTTCGCTGTTTTATTAATTTTTTCACTGTATCCTCTTACCTAGCTTAGATTTAAGGGCTGAAACCAGATAAAATTTGATTTTATTTGAACTTTTGATATTTAATGAGCAATTAATACTCACTTTAAGCCACACCTAAAACATTCCTTGGCCTTTAAATGCTTGAGCCAAGAAAAACTCACTTTAAATCCATCCTCACCTCCATTCAAACTTTGGGATGCAACTTGAATTTTGGGGTATTTAAGGATAACCTCTGACAGAATCCTGCCTACCTGCCTGTTAAATGTATGGCTTAATTAATTAATGAATAATTAATAACTCATAAAAACCTAGACTCGGTTTAAACCAGAGCACAATCACAGTTTGAGCTGGATTTTTAAATTATTGGGACAAAATTTCTGTGGTCTAGATGTGATTTGCTTTTAAAATTGTGTTGATTGAAATAGAATTTCTTCTAGAAATATTTGATTCATTGCATCAATAAATGCAGTCCTATTTATGGCAGCATTAGTGTGCATCGAGAATATTCATTAATATTTTGATTTAATTATTTCTTTTTAGCATATTTATTTTTGAGCCTGTGAACTTATAGAGAGGCTTTATATAAATTGAATTTTCCTTTGGGTGATTTTGTTTGGTTTTCACAATATTCCCTCCCAGAATAGATTCTATATTTTAGTGACTTTCTGTTTTTATTTTTAAACCTCAAATCTTTGTTTTTACATTTTTTGCTGGACATTAAAGCCAAATTCCTGCTTATTAATCTCAGTGAAATCACCAATAATCCATTTTTCTGGGTGAAATAGGTTTTGCTTAACAGGGGGACGCTCCAAGATTGATCATAAGCAATTTTGGTATTTCTGGGGAAAAAAAAAACAGCTTTAACTCTTGAACTATTTATCTTATTTCTGCTTTTTAGTCCTGTCATGATAAACCAAATTTCATCACAGTTATCAGGCAACTGCACCTCTCAGTTTAGAGAACCAAACCACCAACAGCTTCACTATTATATCCTAAAATATTTTATTTTGGGTTGGGGTTTTTTTTGTTTGTTTTGTTTTGTTTTGTTTTAATTCTGATTATTTCCGTTGTTTTAAGCCAAGGTGTTTTTCTCCCTGTAGGGAATCAGCAGGATGAGGAATTCCAGCATCCACCCCAAGAGTGTTTGGTCCATAAAGGTACAGAAAACACAATTTATTATTAAACCACTGCATGGAGCAGCTGGATTTTATCCTGAAGAGCAACTTTGAGAGAGACTGGAACATCTTGGAATGGTTTGGAGCAGCTCCTGCTTTTCTTCTCCAGGTGGAAAGCTCAGAGCAGGAGATTGGCCCTGGGAATATTTCCCATCCCAAGGGAAATTCCATTTTTTCCTTCCCTTGGCGCTGCAGCCCCAGGACATCCCAGCTGTCCCAGTAAAACCAGTGACTCCAAGGAGGTGGATGAGAGCAGAGGAGGGCAGGTCGCACCCAAAAACAGGTGTAAATGGAATAATAAAGGAATAATCCCTCGGAACTCTTGGGGTATGGAACGATCAAACCGAACAGGCGTGTGCTGGAAATTAAACCTCCCAGCTGGATTGACTGCTAATGGGCTTTTTTAAACTCCAGCCTTATTTACTGGGGAGAGATAAGAGCTGACTCCGAGCACTTTGGCTGATTCTGAACCTCGTGGAAGAAATCTGAAGATCACTCAAATTAAGAGGGGCTGGGAACTGCTCCCCGGGGGGATCCAGGGAATGTTTGCGTTGCCCCCATTAGAGCAGAAGAGCCCAGAGCAGGTTCAGGCCAATCAGAGACACCATTCCATAAAAAAGTGGCAGCTGCTTTTATTTTTCTTGAGGAGCGTGGAAAAATCCGTCCACTCCCATTAGCAGCACACTTCCCTCCTTTGGATTTCCTGCTGCTTCGTGTTTTCATCCTGCAGACTCCAGAGCTTTTTGGAAAACAACCCTTGAAATGTGAAATAACCTTTTCCAGGTTATCTGTTTTAAAAGACAGCAATGGGTTCATTCATGTCTGAACAATTCTGGACGCGATCCCAGGGGTGGAAAGGAGGACAAAGGCACCCGGCCTGGATCAGGGATTGTGTGTGCAGCAGGAGCAGGGCAGGGATTGTCCCTCCGGGCTGGGCACTGAGAGGCCCCTCGAGGGCTGGCTCCAGCTGTGGCTCCTGCAGGAGAGCCCTGGAGGGGCTGGAGCGTGCCCAGGGCAGGGCATGGAGCTGGGCAGGGGCTGGAGCCCCAGGAGGGGCTGAGGGAGCTGGGCAGGGGCTCAGCCTGGAGCAGAGGAGGCTCAGGGGGCCCTTCTGGCTCTGCCCAGCTCCTGCCAGGAGGGCACTGAGGGGGGGTCGGGCTCTGCTCCGGGAACAGGGACAGGAGCAGAGGGAACGGCCTCAGGCTGGGCCAGGGCAGGCTCAGGGTGGGCCCCAGGAGCAATTTCCCCATGGAAAGGGTGCTCAGGCCTTGGCAGGGGCTGCCCAGGGAGCTTTGGAGTGCCCGTGCCTGGAGGTGTCCCCTGGAGGTGGCACTGAGTGCTCTGGGCTGGGGACAAGGTGGGCACGGGCACAGCTGGCACTGCCTGGCCTTGAAACTCTTTCCCAACCTCAATGAATCTGTGATTCCATAAAATATTTTGGATGTGTCTATTTTTTGATTTTCAGGACTTTCCTCCAGCCCTTCAGCCCCTCCAATGCCCATCATGTGCTGACAAGCGGTTTGCTCTGCCCTGGTGGGATTTTTATCTCTTTTGCAGTCTCATGTCTGAGTCTGGCAGGGCTTTTCCAACCCAAGTGGTTCTGTGAACGAGACTTCCTGGCAGAATAAGAACCTCCTGAGTTATAAGATACAAAAGAAGCAGCAAAAGAACACAAAACACCTGCTCTCTTTTCTGAAAAGGCACCACGTTTGGCTCAACAGCCCTGAAATCCCAGCAGAAGGCACTGCCACAACCTCTGAGTACCCAGCCCTGATTGAAAGCTCTCATTAACTATATTTTAGTTTTATATTCCCCGGGTGGCTTGGCCTCACAAATAGAGCTGTCACAGGCAGCAAGAAGTGGCTGTTCTTTCATTATTTTGAACTTTCCCAGCAGGATTCACCGCTCGGGCTTTTTTGAGCCACTTGTGGTTTGGAGCATGCAGGCCCCATGCATTATGTACTAGCTGGGATATTTCTACCTTAAATAGGTGGTGGAATTCTGCAGAGACTGAGTAACCTGTTGGCAAAATGTGACTCGCTCCAAACCTCAGCACGAAACCTCAAACCAAACTTTAGGATGAGAATTGGTTGAGAAAAAAGGTTTCTGCCTCGTGTCTCTGCAGAGAATTGGGTTGATGGAAAGGGGCCAGCACCTTGGTACAGGATTAAAAAGCCCCAGGTTTTATTCTTCCTGCAGCTGAGAGGACTCCAAAATCAGGCTGAAAAATGACTCAGAATCAGGCTGGGAAAATATTCTGGCAGAGCAAACTGGTTGTCAGCACATGATCGGCATTGAAGGGGCTGAAGGGCTGGAGGAACGTCCTCAAATCAAAAGATAAATAAATCCAAAATATTTTATGGAATCACAGATTCGTTGAGGTTGGAAAAGAGTTTCAAGCCCAGGAGTTTCAAGCCCAGGCAGTGCCAGCTGTGCCCCGTGCCCACCTTGTCCCCAGCCCGGAGCACTCAGTGCCACCTCCAGGTGACACCTCCAGGCACAGGCACTCCAAAGCTCCCTGGGCAGCCCCTGCCAAGGCCTGAGCACCCTTTCCATGGGGAAATTCCTCATCAAAGGCAAGAAATTTCAGCAGGACTGGGATGGACATGGAGAATACTCTCCAGGACGTGTCCCTTGGTCCTTGGTGGAGGTGAGGGCACCAATTGAGGTTGTGGAAGGTGCTGTGAACCCTGTGGAAATCAACGAGAGCCTCGTTGTTGTCCTAAAATTACTGGGGAAATAGGGCATGGAAAAGTGGATGAATCCCATACCTGTGTGTTATTCCAGAGAGATTGTGGCTGCCCCTGGATCCCTGGCAGTGTCCCAGGCCAGGCTGGACACTGGGGCTGGGAGCAGCCTGGGACAGTGGGAGGTGTCCCTGCCATGGCAGGGGTGGGAATGGGATGAGCTTTAAGGTCCCTTCCAACCCAAACCATTCCATGATTCTCTGATCTGGAGCAGACTGAGAACTCCTGATATCTGAGTCAAGAAATGCAACAGGATCAGCATTTTTGTCCCTCTGCATCTTGGGAATTGCAGAGAAGCTTCCAGTACAAACCTTTCCCATGCACCGGAAAATTCTCCCTGGATGATTCAGCAGAGGCTAAATCCTCTTTCTCTAAAAAAATTCTCATAATTAAGGCTTTTCCACCAGGTTGAGTTTCAAGAAAAAGGAGGATATCCATCCAACAGGGTTAGGAAATAAAGGCAGCAAAAACGCAAATTTGTCCAAGTTCTTTAAAGATTTTTTTTCCCCATTTTATTTCCTTAGCAATCTTATTCTGATCTGTTGCAGAATGTGGTGCCTGGTATCCAACTGTATCCATTTCCTTCCTATTCCTAGAGACAGATTTATTCCCAAAGGGAAGAGGGGGAAGAAAGGAATAGTTTTTCTAATACTTCCAAATTTTCTAGAAGCATTTAATGAGAGTCTGAAGGAAAACGAAGCCCTTCCTGGAGTTATTTAATACGAGCATTCAAGCAGAGCCCTTCCAGTGGTCATAAATAACTGTTTGTGCTCACAGGAAGCAAAATTATGTTTTGATGAAAGCTCATTAAAGAAAAAAACACCCACTTTTTTATGCTTTACCACAAATGCAAGGCTTTGCTGGCAGAGCAGGCTTCAGGAAGAGGGAGAACTGCAGGAGAGATCCATGGAAAAGGAAGGATTCCTCTCAAACTGGCTGCCAGGGTTGCGTTAGCGTTTCTCGAGTGCCTCCTCATTTTGTAGACCCTGAAAGAGCCATTGGATATTTCACATTCCAGGTGTTGTGCAATTCCTCAGCAGATCCTGGTTGGATCTGTCCGTGGAAGCACGACCCACCTGCTCCAGCACATTCCCCATGGGAATTTTATTCATTTATACCACCACTTAAAATTCAAAAAAATCCTTCAATCCAGAAGGGAAAAATCCTGTAAAAATCTGCACTATTCCCCCATGCACATGTAATTCTGAATGCTGGAATATTTTCTCTTGGATAAAAGCAAAAGGTAAATTTGTCCTTTTATTATTATTATTATTATTATTATTATTATTATTATTAAATTGCTATGAAAACTTCCTGTCAACTCATTTTTCCCCTCCCAGATGAATCAAAAATCTACAAAACAATCTGTTGGTGGTACAGCCCTACCACATTTTTTGTTCCTGTGTCCTCAGCCTTGTCCTGGGAATCTTCTCTCCACGGGACACAGCAGAGTCCTGAGCTTTCCAGGGACCAAGGAATAGAGAAAATTCCATATCCTGTCACCTCTTAGCCCCCAATTCCAGGTTCTATTTCCCACCAGGATGTTGAATTCCTGGACTTTTTATTCAGCTTTTATTCAGCTGACTTTTATTATGATTTTTATGACTTTTTAATGAATTTTTATGACTTTTATTCAGCCGGACTTTCTGTTCCAGCTGAACATTCCAAGTGCCCTCAGCATTCCTCGTGTGGTTTGTCCTCCAGGATCTCTCCTGGACGTGGACAGAGCCGAGGCAGGGCCAAGTCTGGATTCCCTGCACCTTTTACCAAATCTCATTTCTAGCTGAGCATCCCTAAACACAATCTCACTGCCTGGGAGCGATGGACACACTTTTTTTAGGGATTTTAGTGGGATCTGGGCCAGGTGTGGAGGTTTAACCCCATCCTTAACTCACCCCGGTGCCTTTCCAGCAGGAATTACCCGCTCCGGACTCTGCCTTGCTCTGGGAGGGAGAGGGAAGCATTTCCCGGGCTCTTGGCTCTCCATGTTAATAACAGAATGACACCAAAAGGCCGCTGGAAGAAATGCAGGCGGGAAATGGGAGCTGGAATCCTTTGGGAAGGCAGAATCCAGGCTGGGAGCTGCTCCGGAGGCTCTGCTCCTCGGTGAGCATCTCCGGCACCACCGCCCCCAGGGCAGGGATGCGGAGCTCCTGGAAGTCTGAGTCCAAGCACCCCGAGTTCCAGAGAATTCCTAATTTTGACGTTAAATTTCCAGCAGGGTCAGGCTGAAATAACAGAATCAAAGCAGAATTCAGCAAAGTGAAAAGAGCAGTGAAGAGGAGCAGAGGTAGAAAATATTGTGAAAGGAATCGAGTCCTTTAGGAAACCAGAATCAGCAAGGTTGGAGGAGACCTTCAAGATCCTCTGGTCCCAACATCATCACCCCGAAAAAACTCCTCAAATCTCCTTTTTTAATGTTAAAAAACTCCACATGTTTATAGGGAGAAGATGTAAAAAATCCAAATGGTTGTAGAAGCTGAGCATCAAAAGAGTTTGCAGGCTCCACAAACTAAACCCAACAGGCTGAGAAAAAATTAAAAGGGAAGGGAAGGGAAGGGAAGGGAAGGGAAGGGAAGGGAAGGGAAGGGACAACTCTGTTGTGCATCCTCCACATCACACAAGGCACTCAGTGCTCCAGGCAGGGAAGAGTTTTTTGCCCAGAACATTCCCAGAGCACTTGGGCAAAGCAAATCCTGTTTGGCTGTAGTTAAAAACTTGTTTTCCTTGTTGTGCTGTTGGTGCTCAGCGTATTCTCAGTGCATCAGCACAGCTCAGGTGGTGCAGGTTGATATTCCACAAAAAAAGAGCAAACATGGAGTGAGGAAAGGGAAAAAAGGGAGGGGGATTAACACCAGTTTAAAACTGTCAAATCCAGGCAGCCCTAAATGCAAAAGGGAGCCAAGGTTAAGGTCTTTGCTTGATTCACTGTCACTTGATAGCTACAGGAAATTAAACCACAGAAGCTCCAGTCAAAAAGCATTAATAAAAGCAAGGGAATTCAGGTTGGGAAAAATGTTATGATGATTAAATGTCATTTTTGTGTGTTTTGGGGACGCTCAGGTGAGGGTATCCCATTGTGCACCACACTGGAAGTGTGGCAGGAACTGTGGATTTTGGTGCTGTCACTGAGTTTTTCCAGCTTGGCTGATGCCAAGTCCTGATGGAATATTGCTCACACGCAGCCTTAATCCCAACAACGCAGTGCATGGGCATTCCAGCATCTGGTAGGAATTATGGCAGCTCCAGAGGGCACAGCTGATGATGTTTGAACATCAGACCCTCTGGTTTGGGCAAGGAGCTGTGGTGGAAAAAGAAATGCCAGGGTTCTGGAACAAAAGAGGGAATGTTTTTCCTCGTGGAGCCATTTTGCATTGGCCAAAAGGACGGTGTAACTCACAGCAGCACCCTGGGAGTTAGATAACTGGTCTGAAGTGGTCTGAAACTGGGTTATTCATCTTAAAAATGCCTGGGTTGGACATCTGGAATGGCTCCATCCATGCTTTTTCACCCAGCAAGATAAGCACCTTTTCCTTTGCAGTTCTCTGGGAAGCCCTGGAATATTTTGGTCTCTGGATCTGCTCTATCCCTGGGGTTTGGATGTGGAAAAGTGTCTGGGGATCATCCTTCATTTCAGCCCTCTTGCCCCTTTCCCAGCACTTAAAAGAAAGCTGAAAGTCTCTCTCATCATAAAGGCACCCCCTTAATGGAAATCTTTGACATGGATGGAGCAGGGAAACACTCAAACTGCTGGAAATGGCCAGGAGAAAGGGGACAAAAGGGGAAAACTCAGCAAGAACAAGCCCAAAATGAACTATTTGACAGAGAATCATAAGCCTGATTCAATTATAAAAAGCTACTCGAGCCCCAGCGTGCACAACAATAAATCAAGATCACTTACTTGAGGTGCTTTGTTATAAAGCAGCCCTGCTTCTTTCTGGGATTAATGACTAAAAATCCTGCTAAAGATTAACTGGCTGGCTTTAATTTCATTAAGGGGGAGAAAAAAAATCAGCATCTCCCACATTTTTCAGCTTTGGACAAACCCCCGCACTCTGCACTCGGTTGTTAGGGCAAAAGCTGAGGAGGCAAAGTCTTCCGAAGGAGTTTTGTTTCGGGGAATGTTATTCTCCAAATGTTGGAATTCTATTCCTCTTTCTGCAGTAATTCCCACATTAATACAGAGCTCACCGGCTTCCTGAGGGTTTTGGGAATCAGCTGTGCAGAGCAGCATCAGTGGGAGCAGGCTGAATTAATGGGAATTGTTTCCTCATTGTTCACACAGGTGACAAAGACCAAAATGCCCAACAAATCCTTCATTGCTTTGGGTTTGGAGTTCTGAGCTGATCCTCCTGGGCATCCACTTTATCCAGGATTTTCATCATCTGCCGTGGACTGCTCACACTTTTTCCAGGATTTGAAGGATTCAGCTGCACAAACTTCCTAAGAAAACCTTGGGACAGAGTGGGTATCCCTTCACATCAACCCCAGAGCACAGCAAGAGCTGGATAACCCAGTTCAAAGTGAAAAGCAAAAAGAATTTTCCATATTTAAATGTATGATTCCCTCACAAAGCATCCCCTGTTTTCTCCAGGTAGGTGAGAAAGGATTGTGCACTCAGCTCTCCTGAAATAATTAAAAGGTCATCAATTTGCTGTCACTGTAGTGATATGCTTTAATTACATTCTACAAATCTATTGAACGAGCTATCAAAGGCAGATTATATTGCTGAGATGTGTTATTATTTTAACAACAAACCAATGTCTGTTTGCAGGAATGCATGGAAATATGATCTGGGCACAGCTGAGATGAATCCAAATCTTCTCTACTGCAGCATTACCTGGATTTGCCAATCGGAGAACTCTGCTCAAAAATAAAGAACAGAAGAAATTTAGGCAAGCAACAGATCTCGTACATCAATGTTCCACATTATTTGGAGTTCAAATTTACGTTCAAACTGAAATAGGGGAAATTCAGTTCAAATTTAGGAAGAAATTCTTCCTTCTGAGGGGGGGGAGGCCCTGGCACAGGTTTTCCAGAGAAGCTGTCCCATCCCTGGAAGTGTCCAAGGCCAGGCTGGATGAAGTTTGGAGCACCATAATTCAGAAGTACAAGTCGTATCCCTAAATTTTAAAGTTACATATCCATACTCAATCCAGATGATCTCCTTGTTTTCCAGCATACTCAGAGGATCTGCTGTTGGATTCTTAGCAAGCAGCTCAAATATGAAATTAGTTCTATCTTATCCTATCAAAAATAAAAGAGTTTTCCAAACAAATTTTGTCAAACAAAATTTTTAAGATCCTCTTTAAGGTGTTTAAGTCCTCTCTGGGCAATCTGTGCCAGTGCCAAATGGTACCAGAATACTTGGCATGGAATTAGGATAGGGAAGAAGGAAGAGTTAAGCAAAAAGGCAAAGAAGCCAAAAGAAGAATGGAACACAAGAGGTTCAAAAGCTGATGTCAAGGATTTGCTGGAAGTGCCTGTTGGAAGGGCAGTTTTCCTTTTGTTCTTCACCAGGACAAAGGAGGATGGAGAAACAGCAGCAAAAGAGGAAATCTTCCAGACCTGGAACTCTGTCCCTCAGCTTGGCTGCAGCTCTGAGACTCAAGTCTGCCTCATAAATTTTACAGGATTAAAAGGCACAATAAAAAGGCAGAAGAAAGGAATGAGTTGAGGTCCATAAACCCTGGGGAAATTTGGTGCCCTTCTCAGGAGGAATTTCCAGCATCCTGCAGAAGATGCCCCACCAAAATCATCCATGGGAAGATGGAAGATACCTAAAATCTCCCAGTCTGACAGCAAAGGGTTGGTGTCATCATGTCCCCAGGCTGCTGGAAGTGTCACTGACCTCTGGAGTCATCGAGGTGTGCTGGGCTCTTCTGCAGGTCCAGGGGGCAGGAGGGAGGAGCAGGAGTTCCCCAAAATCCAGACAGAAAGGAGTGCAAAGGCACCATCTCCTGCCACTGATGGTGCCCTGTCCTTTGGAACAGGGGCTCCAGGACACTTCCAAGAGTTCCTGCTCCCACCATCCTCGGAGAGCTGCAGGGAGGGAAGCTCTCCTACAGGATTGGTACGAGGAGGGGACACTCCATGGATTCAGCTCCACAACTCCTGAGGGGCCTGAGGGTGGAAACTGCAGCCAAGGCACAGAGGAGGATCCTACCACAGAACTGTGCAATATCTTGAGCTGGAATAAACCCACAGGATCATCAATCCCAGCCCTGGCCCTGCCCAGCCCCCAGCAATCCCCCCTGGGCATCCCTGGCAGCGCTGGCCTGGAGCTCCTGGAGCTCTGGCAGCCTCGGGGCCGTGCCCATTCCCTGGGGAGCCTGGGCAGTGCCAGCACCCTCGGGGGGAAGAGCCTTGCCCTGATCTCCAGCCTTAATTTCACTGCACTTCACTCCTCTTTTTCATCCTCCAATATTTTGAAAGAATCTCTCTACCACCCTTTGATTAAAAAGCTTTACTAAAAACCCTTGATGGGAAGACTGACAGAGCTGGGATAGGCCAGCCTGGAGAGGAGAAGCTCCAGGGAGAGCTCAGAGCCCCTGCCAGGGCCTGAAGGGGCTCCAGGAGAGCTGGAGAGGGACTGGGGACAGGGCTGGAGGGCCAGGAGCCAGGCAATGGCTTCCACTGCCAGAGGGCAGGGCTGGGTGGGATACTGGGCAGGAATTATTCCCTGGCAGGGTGGGCAGGGGCTGGGCTGGAATTGCCAGAGCAGCTGGGGCTGCCCCTGGATCCCTGGCAGTTCCAGATTGGACATTGGGACTGGGCAGGGACAGTGAAAGATGTCCCTGGCCATGGCAGGGGTGGCACTGGATGATTTTTAAGATCCTCCTTAAGGTCTTTAAGTTCTCTCTGGGCAATCTGTGCCAGTGCCAAGTGGTACCAGAATATTTGGCAATAATTTGAGCAACACTTTCTCCATGCATGCCCCGAAAGTTGTTCCTGAATTGTTCCCTCTTCCTGTTCTGCCCTTACTCTGCATTACCTGACTAAAAAGAAGGGATCAACCCCAAGACATTCCATTTTCCTTCCCATTAAAGAAACCCCTATAAACCCTGAGAATTAGAAACTTTCCCTCTCTCCTCTTGTTGCTCCATGCTCAGGGCTCGGATTAGGTGAGTGGTGTTTTTCCTTCTGAGCTACTCCCAGAAATTACCACGAACTTTGCCCAACAACGAGGCTGAATTCCCAGCAGAATTTGCTCGGGAAAGCTCTCCAGCAAAACCCAGGACATTTTGCGAAGAGTTTTGAACCCAAGACTTTGTGAAGAGCTTTTACCTCACACCGAGCGCAGGCAGCCACCCGAGGAACCTGATGTGCCACACAGAAGGGTCCGCCAGTCCTGAGCACACAAATCCTGGCTCCCACCACCTCCTCCTGGCTGGAAGAGCAGGACTGGGAACCCTTTCCATACATTGCCATCAGCCCCATGTCGAACACCCCCAGCCTGTGGTCAGCGGCCGCACGCAGACTTTGTCATTTTGCTTACTGACCACACGCTGCCATTGATCAATCCCAAATTGGATTATTGTTAGCTTTAAAAGCGCCTCAACAGCAGAAAGTGGCGGGGGAGGCTGGCAAAGCAGAGATGGATCGTGGAATAAACAGGCCCAGTGACAGGATTTCAGCCGGAATTGATCACTGTCAGCGAGTTAGTGGTCAGCTGTCTGACCTTTGGGGCCCAAAGCAAACATCAGAATAATGTTTAGACAAACACATTTGATTTTGGAGGTAATGGGTATGTCAACTAAATGACAAACCTTAGAAAGGTCAAAGGGAGAGCCATTTTTCAGGCTTTTTTCAGGCATTAATCGTTCGTTTGGGGAGCGGTGTCGTTTGGAGCTGGACGGAGGGAGAAGTTCACTTTGTGTTTTTGTGTCTTCACAGGCACCAAAAAATTCAGCCACAGGGAGCATTCCCATCAAGGCCAGGCTGTCCCTAACCCCTGCCACTCCCAGCTGCCTGTAGAACCATCCTAAAAGCAGTGGGGTGGGGGATTTGGGCCTCTGGGGGAATTTTAGCTAAGTTTAAATGGCACCACAGTTCCCTGTAGGAGATGTGGGGAAAGGCAGCTGCTCTGAGAACCTGGATGAAATCCAACTTCTCCACCAGCACTGGGAGATGCCTGTGGCACATCATGGCCTGGCGCCACTCGTCCCGAAATCCCAGAGTTGTGGAATCAAGGTGGGAAGAGCCCTTCAGGACCATCCAGTCCCACCAGCATCATCATCATCATCATCATCACCCCAAGTGCCACATCCAGGCACCTCCTGAACTCTCCCAGGGACTCCCCCACCTCCCTGGGCAGCTCATTCCAATTCCTGACCGCTCCTGAGGGATAAAATTTCTTTCCTTATAAATCTGAACCTCTCCTGGCCCAGTTTAAGGCCGTAAATGGGGCTTTTCCCTCACTTGTTGTGCCACATCCTCCAGGCAGGGAGGCTCCTGCAGCACATCCACACAGGGAGGAAGGCAAAGGAAAAATGCTTGGGTATGTTTTGGATAGGTTAATAAATAAGAAATCCTAAAGGGCCTGGAATATCCTTGTGATTTCACAAGATGCAAGAGGAACCACGCAGGGAGAACCCCAGGAGTGCTGGTGAAAAATTAAGAAAAATGAACAAAAAATGGTAACACAAACAACAAAAAAGCTTTTAAGCTGACGATTACTGGCTCTGGCACTTGGACTGCTGTTTTAAAAACCTTTTTCCTAGATTATTTTCCTGACAAAGTTGAGTGCAGCACAAGATATTCTTGCAGAAAACACCAGCAGGGTCTTTTTCATGGTGTGTACATCAAAATCACTTGGGAAACAAAGAATTTCTTCTCATCGTTAATTAATTTCTTCACGCCCACCCCCTCCCCCAAAAAACATTTGAACAGCAAGGCCTTGTTAAGGAAGGAAGACTAGAATTGGTGAAAGGAAGCAGCTTCTGCTGGTGTGTAGAAAAAACAAAGGAATGCTTGGAATATCCTAACAATGTCCAAATTAACTGTTTATGCCCAGGCAGATAATTTATGCCTAGAAATGAGGAATATTTTTCATTTTATATTCTCCAGGCCTTGACTTTTAGGTCTCTGTCCTCACTGCTGGAGCTGACAAAGCTTCATTGTAGAATTGATCAAACGTCAGGAATTTTGTTTGGCAAGAAGACTTTCATCCAAAACAGAAATATCCAAGACAGGAATATCCTTTCCTCGGGAAAATGTAAAATGCAGTATTTTTAAAGTTCTCCCAGTCTTCTAATCATGACAATCTCACCTGCTTTAAAGCAGCTTTCTGTGAATTTGTCAATAGACAAATTTTTCTATTGACAGGATTAATTGGTAGGAAAACATGGAGAATAAAAAGTTTCCTCCTTATTGTTCCTACAGTGAAATCTCACAACATTCCTGGGATTTCTTTGAGTTTCAGCACAGGAATATTTTAACATGGTCAAACCTTTGCTGGATTTATCTCATACTAAGAAGGAAAGGAAATAAAAATACTTCAAAAGAGGTTTGGCGATAAAACGCAACTTTATTTAATCATGGATTTGGAGTCATGGAAAGGCTTGGGTTGGAATAAAGATAATTTGGATCCAGCCCCATAAACAAATATCTGTATTTACAAGCAGATATAGGTTCTGCCCCCATTGTAAACCACATTTCAAAGTGGCTTCTTTTCAATCAAGGAGAAGAGGAAGGAGACACAACCCACTGGAGCTGAAGTTTCCATCTGTTTTTCCAAAGCTCAGTTTCTAGATGGATCTTGGAGGTGGAATTGCAGATGGACACCAAATTTGGGGTGATTATTTTGGTTGCCCAGAGGGGTTGAGGAAACCCCATCCCTGGAAGTGTCCAAGGCCAGGCTGGACAGGGCTTGGAGCAAACTGGGATAGGGATTGCAGGATCCCAGGCCTTGGAGTTTCTTCAGGACAACTGGAAAAGCCATAACATGTCCTGATTCCCTGGCATCCAGGGGGGATTGGAATGCCCTTATCCCAGGTTCCCATCAGCTTGCATCAGTAATCAATGTCCCTGAGCTGCCCACCCATGCTCATAAATTAAATTAATAAAATAATAAATGGAATAAATTAAATATTGTCGCGTTTAATTAAGCAGGGAGTGAAAGCTGTCCAAAGGGAGACGCAGGAACATCAGGGAACAGTTTTCCTGTAAGGGACCGAGGACTGGCACAGGATGCAGCGGGAAATTGTGGAGTGTCCATCCCTGGGGATACTCAGATCTGGACCTGGGACTGCCTGTGGGTGGCCCTGCTTGAAGATTTGGACCTTTCCGTCCTCACACTTCCGTTATCGTCAGGACCAAACCCAAACATTTTTGTCCCAAAATCCCTCTGGATCTGGAGCCACCAGCATCACTTTGCCGTTGTTTGAGCTTAAACTCTGGCTTTCCAGGCCAGACTTAACTAAGCCTTGTCCCTGACACCAGCCTTTGGGAAGGTCCTTGCAGATCCACAGGCTCCGCATCGATTCTCACGGCTTGTACGGTGGCGGGGGTGTAGCAAAGTATGGTGTAAAATGAGAGAAAATATTGATTTCCAGAAAGTTAATATTATTAAAAGGCAGTTGTATTCATCTCCTTCTGGAATTTTAGCTAGGGGTTTTCCTCTTGGAAAAATCAATGGAAGTAATAGTCTTGTTATAGCAGGAGCACTTGTTAGACGATTTTTTCACTCCGACGCTTTTAAGTTGTGCTAAGAGCAGAAGAGTTGAAAGGCTATAAAATTATTGACTGGGATTTCCAGGACTTGAATGACTGCAGGTTTTATATTCATCACTTTTCGTCACTTTATTCATCAGAGAAATATTTTAATTAAACAGGATTTTTGATGTATCTGGGTTCTGTTCGTACCACCAGAAAAACCCCGCAGTATTTGAGGCAAAATCTCCTCCTCCCAATTTGTTTCAATGATCAGATTTGTGAAAGGACTTCAAAATACCTCAAACTTACACAAAATAATTTCTGCAAATCCCTAGAACATATGAATGACTGACGAACAGATGTTTAGTAGTTCCCCTTAAAAATTCAGTTTTCTCTCTCAACAATTGCTCAGATTTTCTCCCATCATTCTTGGGAACAACTCATTTCATCCTCTCGCCAATGCAGCCTTGACAAGGCCAAAGCCAGATCCAGTTTCAGCTGGAAATCAAATCTCTCAGTTCAGCAAAAATCATTAAAATTCCCCCAGTTTTCTCAGGAGAAGTTCATAATGACCAATTCCTTGACTCCAACACAGAACCTGCTTTTTTAGCCACAACCACCTTCACCCCATGTTTACACCCTGACTTTCCCATTCCTATTTGTCAACCAAAACATTTCTATAGAAAATAGGGAAAATTTGTGTTATCAATCGCCTGAAATTCCTCCTGAAACTTTGTACAGAGGAAGAGAGTTTCCTCTCTTTGTACTTTGTAAAGAGGGGAAACTGTTGGTGCTGCCAGTCTCAGTTCAGGAGCCAAGGAACTGTTTGGGGCAGTGGCTTCAGACTGAAGGAGGGCAGGGCTAGGTGGGATCTTGGGCAGGAATTGTTCCTGGCAGGGTGGGCAGGGGCTGGGCTGGAATTGCCAGAGCAGCTGGGGCTGCCCCTGGATCCCTGGCAGTGCCCAAGGCCAGGCTGGGCGCTGGGGCTGGAGCAGCCTGGCACAGTGGGAGGTGTCAGGGTTGGAACTGGATGATCTTTGAGGTCTCTTCCATCCCAAACCACTCCGTGATTTGATGTCACCCCTTCCCCAGTGCTCCTGCACGCTCAGGTGTGGAAACCACCAGCAAAGAGAGCTTGGATTTTATTCTTTGCCCATCTTTTGGTCCCAGGATGTGCAGGCAGAATTCCAAAGCTGTTGGACTGTTAAAACCACTTAGTTTGGGTCCTCTGTGGTGGAAGGGGGAGCTCACACAACCCCTGGGGGAGCATTCCCAAGGCGAGAATGGCTGTTGGCTCCTGAATCCAAGGAAAGGCTGTCTCCCTGTGGTTTCTCCTCGTCAGTGAAACCACAGCCTCCTCCTTTGCTCCTCCATAACCCTCTGGCTCTCAGATGTTGGAATCTAGGAAGCAGAGAGCTCTCAGAGCATTGGGCTTTTCAACTAAAGCTTTGAATTGAACACAGGGTTTAATTTGAGACCTTGGGGAAAATTGCCCAAACTAGATATTAGATGTTAAAATGTAGATTTGTAGTTTAAGTAAAAAACATGTTGAGCTAAGTACTAGAAAGTTTAAAATTTAGAATTTAAGATATAGAAGTAAAGACAGTAAGTTTTAAAGAGTAGAATGATGAGTTTGTGTGTCATCAGATGATTGGTTAAGAAATTCTGCACTGCAGCAAAACATACAAAACATAATAAGTGATTATTGAGTTAAAAATGTAAATATTCTTGGTGGCAGTATTCTGTTAGTTAGTAAATTCTTAAAAAAGTCTTGCAACTAAAAGTCTTGTGAACTTTTAAACCCTGACTAAGAGATGTGAGCAGAACTCACCCTCTCTGATCCCTCTAAATCTGTCAGGGCAATTATCTGCCATCAGCTCCGTGCTATCAACAGGAAACAAGTGTTCCGTGGGACAGGAGGAGCACCACAGCAACACGATTTGGAGCCAGACAAGGCTTGACAACAGCTCAGCTTCCCTGCTTTTGAAAATCCAAGGTGTAAAAGGCAAAATCCCTTCCCTCACAACGATTTCTCGGCCAAATCAATGATTTATCCTCGTCTGTGTTTGGATCACACACCCCCTTACACTGAAAACTGTTTGCAAAATAAGGAGGCAATAAATGGCTCCTGATCTGAATCATCAATAATTAATGACAAGAAAATAATAAATAATAATAAAAAAAAAAATCTTAAATAACCTTCTTCTTCCTGCAGAGCAAATGCAAGTGTTCCAAGCTGCAGTAATTGCCTGCAAATTAACTTGTAGCAGGAACGAAGAGGGAAATATTCTGCTGTTCCTGTGTCATGCTGGTGTTTTACAGCCACTTAAGGAGAACATCTCCTCCCAGTGAGCTCAGTGTGTGTGAACTCCTGGAGATCAAAGCTGTGCTCACCAATCGTATCCTACACCCAGGCTGCTTTTCCTGGGGAGATCTTGGCACAGGAGTTGTTGCAACCAGGGCCAGTGTGTGGGGAGCTGGGAGAGGAGTGAAGTGTGTGGCCTTCCCAGCAGGGACTGGTCTGCAGGGCCAGGGAAGCTGACATGGTGATGCCGGAGAGGGAAGGAATGCCAAGGAAAAATCCTGTTTAATCTCTTATTTCACAGGATCCTGGAATTCCCTGCTCTGGAGCCAGGCTGGGAGAGCTGGAGCTGTCCAGCCCAGAGGAGAGAAGCTCCAGGGAGAGCTCAGAGCCCCTTCCAGGACCTAAAGGGGCTCCAGAGAGCTGGAGAGAGACAATTTCCAAGGGCTGGAGGGACAGGAGCCAGGGAATGGCTTCCCAGTGCCAGAGGACAGGGCTGGACGGGATATTGGGCAGGAATTCCTGGCTGTGTGGGTGGTGAGGCCCCAGAGCAGCTGGGGCTGCCGCTGGATCCCTGGCAGTGCCCAAGGCCAGGCCGGACACTGGGGCTGGAGCAGCCTGGCACAGTGGGAGGTGTCCCTGCCATGGCAGGGGTGGCTCTGAGTGGGCTTTGAGGTCTTTTCCAACCCAACCCACTCTGGGATTCCATGAGCAGGGAACAATTTTCATGGTGGCATTAAGCACCACATCCCATGGATACTTTTGGAAGCCTGCTGGGACCCTGAGGCAAGGAAAAGGACAATTAGGGACACATCCACCAACTCACAGGTGAGGTGGCACCTTGTCCCACCATCCTGTGCCTTCCCAAGGAGCTCCACAAAGGAAGATCAGGCTCAGGCTGTCCCTACCCTGCTGCCCAGGGGCTCATCCATGGAACCCCAGTCACCACCTGGGACGGGAACTCACAGCCAGCTGAGGCTGGGGTGCTTTCTTTTTTAAAATAATACATAAAATACAACAAAAAAGAAAATGATTTGTGACCTGCCTGTGGGCAGCTTTATTACAACCCCGTGCCTGGGTCTAATAAACCACACCACAACCCTCCCTCTACCCTCTCCCCACTCCTAAATTATTAATTCCTTATGTCCAGTGATCATCAAGAGACGTGGTGGCCTTTGAAAAGGAAGATTTAGCAATATTAATAACTCCAAATTGCCCAATCTAACCCAGGCCATAGCTCAGGGGGGCTGGAATATTCTCAACAAAATGTCATTGCATTAAAATATGGTGTTTATCAAGGCTGGGTTATTCTCTGGAGATTTATTGGGTTTGACCAAGTTTTCTGAAGGCCAGGGTTTCTGTCCTGAAGCCTGCACCAAAAGCTGGAGCTTTTCAATACGAAAATAGAAAAATTTGAGCCTCTTCCAAGTCAGAAAAATGTTCCTAAAGTTTTATTTTCATTCCAGCAGGCAACAAAAACATTGCTGGAACCTTTATATTTTCATGACACTGAATTTTTACTCTCTGGTCAGCATCAGCAAAAATTCTTTTTGTGTGAGTTGATTGTGAATGAAATGTCTTTATTTTGTGGATGTTGATGCTCTTCTTCCTCAGTGCATTTGTGTGTGAATTCCATTTATCCTGTTTATGCTTTTGATTTTTTGGCCAGCTGATTTCTTGCTATGGATCAGCTGTGAAACACAGGAGAGAGGAGAATTCCCAGGAATCATGAAATCATCAAGGTGGGATGAGACCTTCAGGATCATCCAGTACCACCCCAGCATCACCCCAGGCCCTGTCCCCAAGGGCCACCCCAGACTCCTCCTGAGCACTGCCAGGGACAGCGACTCCAAACCTCCCTGGGCAGCTCAGCCCAAGGCCTGACCGCTCTGACAGGGAAATTTTCTTCCCCAATCTCCACCCTGAGCCTACCCTGGGGCAATTTGAGGCCATTCCCTCTCCTCCCTTCCCTCGGGACAGGGCAGCAGAGCCCGACCCCCCCTCAGTGCCCTCCTGGCAGGAGCTGGGCAGAGCCAGAAGGGCCCCCTGAGCCTCCTCTGCTCCAGGCTGAGCCCCTGCCCAGCTCCCTCAGCCCCTCCTGGGGCTCCAGCCCCTGCCCAGCTCCCTCAGCTGCTCCTCCCAGGTTGTGTTTTCCAGCTCCTTCCCAGTTCTGTTCCCTTCCCTTCACTGGATACTTTTCCTTCATGTCCAGTAGATAAACTGGGTGAATTTATCTACCAGATAATATCTACCTAATAAATATATTAAGAAGTTTTTAGTATAGAATCATAAAATTATGGAATGGTTTAGGTCGGAAGGGAACTTAAAGATGATCCAATTCCACCCCTGCCATGGCAGGGACACCTCCCACTGTCCCTTTCACTGCTCCAAGCCCCAGTGTCCAACCTGGCCTTGGGCACTGCCAGGGATCCAGGGGCAGCCACAGCTTCTCTGGGAATTTAAATCTTTCCTCCTCCTTTCTGTTTCCTATTTCTGTACATCTGATTAATACTTGGATCTCCCAAAGGCCACCTGAATGTTTTGCTACCTATGGAATGATTCCTGTGTGAGTCATGGATTTTTTATTGCTTTTCCCAAAACACTGTGGAGGCTGAAATGATGCAGAAGAAGCTGGGCAGACTGGGCCATTATCTTCATATATTTTACCATGAGATGATTTATTTCAGTTTCTGTGGTTGTGGCTGGGCAGGGAGGCTCATTCAATTTTTGTGCCATCTGAGCCATCCACATTTTGGACCAGGAGACCTTATTCCAAAACACTCTGCTTTGGAGGCATTATTGAGTAAGAAAGGACTGTCTGGAGGGGGTTTTGAGACTCAGGGGTGGGGAGTTTATCTCACACGAAGCCTTTCATTTACAGAGAACCCAACAGCTCCAGCACCAGCGGGAATTCACTCATTGATTCCCAGGTTTCCTTTTCCACAGCGTTTCCCTGTGCTGGTAACCCCGTGTCATTTGTGGCTAGAAAATGAAGATGCCCCAGTGTGTTATTGTCACTCCCAGTCCCTGGCCAGGCTGTGACAGCCTGGAGAAGCCAAAGCCCGCCAGACCCCTTCTCCAGACTCCCAAAGAAACCCAGGCCGCAGCAGGATGACAGGAGGGATTTCCACGATGGAAAAAATTAGAGCTGATTGATAGGAAGCCACTCATAAAATGTCATCTCCCATGGAGGGGGAAGGACCCCAGCAGCAGTGACAAAGTGACGTGGGCCAGCTCTGACAAAGGGGCCTGGGAGCTGCCTTATCGACGGTGAGGGCCCGTATTGATCCAGCTGCCAGCCCTATCATATTACACAATTACGAGATTGGATTTGCATTTTTAATTCTTTTAGGAGGAATTGGCCCCGAGGCAATTACGAGAGGGAAAGGCTGGGATGGAGCCTGCTGGTCCAGCCTCGGAGAGTCAGAAGCTTTTAGGGAGAAGCAGCCACTGTCAAAGGGAAGTTCTGCTCAGCAGAGCCGTGACAAGGGAACAATGGGGACAACAAAAGCAATGGAGCTTTAAAGGATTTGTTCCCAACAGTCTGGTCTCGAGGGACAAAAAGGCAAAACCAGCTCACCATTAAAGCTGGGCTTATAAAGACGAGATCCATGGGCTCTTGGATCACAATCCCATGGACGTGAGGCCTGGAGAGTTTGGACAGCACAGCAGGCAAAAATTTCTTTAAAAATTTTTTTAAATACTTTAACCCCAGGCCTCACTCACCTGTTTGTAGAAGCCCATGGACGTGAGGCCTGGAGAGTTTGGGCAGCACAGCAGGCAAAAAAAATTCGAAATGCTTTAACGCCAGGCTTCACCTGTTTGTAGAAGCCACCCAAGCTGGGTCTAACCTTGTCAGGCTTTTGCAATCCAAGGGAAAGGATGAGCTGGACAAAATCTCTTCCCCTCACTGACACGCCCTGTTGTAGGATTAGCTCTCCTGGGGTCCTCAAAGGAAATCCCTTGAGGAGAATCCACCCTGTCCTGGCTCATTCGTGTCGTGTGAAGTGGGGATGGGGCTCTTGCTGCCTTTGCTGCAGCATCAGTGCAAAAAACATTGATTTATTCTTCATTTTTAATTAGAAAAAATAAGGGGGCTGTGGTGTTTTGAGGCCTGTGGATGAAATGTCCTGAGCAGGTTTTTGACCACAAAGCTCCTTTTGGGAGTACCTGATTTTTGAGGATTTTTTTTCTTTTTTTTCAGATTCAGTAACATTGTGTTAAATGATTCCTCCCTTCCCCAGTCCCAGCTTTTCTGCACCCAGAAAACTCTTCCTTGATTTCCTTGATTTCCTTGATTTCCTTGATCTCCTTGATTTCCTTGATTTCCTTGATTTCCTTGACCTTGGTAACAGCAGCCTTTGGATGAGGAGCTGCTGGAGATGATTTCCATTCAGGGACAATTTTTCATTTTTTCTCGAAACAAAAAACACAAGAACATTTTGATCTTCGTAGAATCACAGAAGGTCAGAGGATCTTAATGAAGACATGATGATAATTACCCATTAATTCCTATCAATGTCCAACCCAAGCTGTTCCATGTTTCTGTGACATGAATTAACATCATCTAAGTGGGATGGGCAAGAAAGAGAAATACAACCACTCTCCTGTCTGGGAGCACTAGGATTGCACCAAAAAAAATTGTGAACAAAGAGCCTGACACGGGCGGGAAAGGAAGGAAAAAACAGACAGAAGCCCAGACAGCTCCACCTCAAAATTCAGGATGCACAGGGATGAAGACAGAGCTGCTAAAATTCCAAGTTCGGCTAGATTTTGTGAAGGAAAGGAGAATCACAAAACTTCCTTCAGTTATTTAAATAAAAGAAGAGTGCAGGGTGGTGGGGAGAAAAGCAGCACCAATTCAAAAGCTGAGGAGGGATTAGGGATTTCATGCAGTGCAGATTAGCTAAAAAAATTAAAATATTCAAAATAATAATTAACCCCACCTCCACTAAGGGTCATTTAATACAGGAGAGTGGCAAATGAAGGATAGCCAGTGAAAATGAAAAGAAATGGTCCCTGTTTGAGAGGAAAACAAGACACGAAAGTCTTCAGATCCTCCAGCAGGACACATTGCAAGGTCCAGCCCAGAATTCCAAAGGAAGAGGAGAGGGAATTTCAGACAGTCGGACATGGTTAGGAAGGACTTTTAATAAATTTGACAAATCAGGTATTAGAGCAGATCCTCAGAGAATAACAAACACATCACTTAAGGGATTCCTGCCCTTTTGACCCAGGTACCTCTGTGTTCAGTAGCCTGACTTAATCATATGCAGAGCTTTTAGACAAATTTTGAAAGAAAGAATAATTAAAGTCTTGAAAGAAAATTGTAAATGTCATTATTTCCACTTGGCATTGGAAAAGGGAATCATTCCAGGCTGATCCAATACCTCTCCCAGGATGTGCTGACTGATTTATTCCATTTTAAGTCACTGGATCTATTCATGTTTCAGTAAAACATTTGCTTTAGGTGCTGTGGGAGTAGTTATGGATAACAAAAGCAGATAAAGATTATAAAAGAGCCATAAGAATTTAATTAAAGAGTGGTGATAATGAACTTGGATGGAAGAAGAATGTTTGGGTTGCTGAGATGTTACAAGGACATTGCTGAGATGAATTTTAGTGAACCAGACCAAAAAAAAATGGAAATTAATAAGGACAAACAGCAAAAAATTCTGGAAATAATTAGGAATTTATCAATCAGAAAAGACACAAGGGGAGAGATCTTGATATGTCTTGGTTTATCAGCAAATCTCCGTGGAAAGGCAGGTGTGATCCAGGGATGTGGGAGGGGAAACACCACCAGGACAGAGCTGAAATATTGCTGCAAAATCTTGGGTTTTCCCTGGGTTCTAATCTCCAGTGTGCCCACATCAGGTGTGCCATAAAGAAAACAGCAAGAATCTGCAAAACCAGCAAAAATCATAGATAAAATATATAAAATCATATAGAAAATATTTCTATATATAAAA
>WAAG01036922.1:0-24708 GCA_013390105.1 Tichodroma muraria | reverse complement strand
TTATTATTTATAATTTGTATATAGAATCATATATCATCTATATCTCATAAATATAATGTCATATATAAAATACTCTTTATCATATATAAAATCATGTATCATATTACCATGCTTATCATATATCAAATAATCTGCAATAACAGCAAAAATCCTGCGTTTATAGCCACACTCTGGTCTGAGCTCGCTGTTCCAAATGCAGCAATTCCAAGCAGGATTCAGTCCCTGGGGCAATTTCCTGTCTCTCATCAGGCAAAGCCCAGGAGTTGCCATCACCAGGACTCTCTGAACCCACTAAAATGCCCTGAAATCATCATTTTTGTGCTCTTTTTTTGTTGCTTTTGTGGGTCTGAGTCCCAAAAAATAGCCAGAGTGGTCCTTCTAAAGGCACTTGTGACCACTGGATGAGGGCAGTGCTGGGAGGGATGTTTGGGATCACAAAAGCCAATGGAGAAGAGGCCCAGCCTCAGCTCTCCTGGGAGGCAGGAGGATCCCCCTTCCCATCCTAACCCCGAGCTGTGGCTGGGAATCACCTGGAAGAAAACTGAAGATGATTCCAGCAAGCAGATTCACCATTTTTGGGACTGGATAATCATATTCCAGAGGCCAGGGACCAGCACCATTCCTCATTTTAGTATCCTCTTCACTTCCCCTGAGGAAATGAGGCTCAAGCACCGGCGTCAATAAAACTCACAGCTCGGGTGAGGTGCAAGGCGCAATTTCCTCGGCACAACCTTTAATCTATTTGCCTTAATCCCTTTATTTCCTTTAATCCTGCAGCTCCCCATCATTCCATGAACTGTGCTCCCGTCTTTAAACTCGAGACTAAGTAAATCTAGACTCAAACAAAGGCTGGTTTTATTTCCCTACACTTCTGCGAGCAGAAACATCACTGCAACGAGGTCAAAAATCATCAAGACCATCCTATTTTTCTACAGGGATTCAAATAAATCACATTATGAAGGGACACATATTAAAAATGGCTTTTCCCAGTGGGAAAGAACCCCAAGGATAATAACAGATTTAAGCTCTCTGTTCTCTGGCAGACCAGAGTCATGGCCCAGGCTAAACAGAAGAGTTGGGGCTCAGAAGGGAATTGAGAGAATCAAACCCAGGAAATGAAGAAAAGCAAGGAAAGAACCAACCTTGGACAATTCCAGGGATGAGGCAGCCACAGCTGCTCCGGGCAGCCTGTGCCAGGGCCTCACCACGCTCACAGGGAAGAAAACGGGGTCAGTGCATCAAGTTTTGAACCTCTTTAGCAGGTTTTGAACACTTATAACGAGATTTGAGCACCTATAAGAAGTGTTCTTATTTTCCCCCCAAGAAATGTCAATATGGAGCTGAACATCTCCTTTTCAGATAAGTCTCCATGCCTCAAATATTTCATTAACTGAGCTCCTTTGTGTTTCGCAATGTCTCTCTTTGCTCCTCTGGTTAGAAAATCAAAACCCCAGATTTTTAAAACCCCGCGTAAAATAGTTTTCATTTTTTTTGCACAAACAGACAAAACTTCTGGAGCACCTTTCAGCCCATCCCTGACTCTTTGCCTTCAGTCTCCTCTAGCAGGGCTTTACCAACCCTGACAGCATTGATTTTCAAACGTATGATTGCTGGTGAAATATTAAACCCTATTGATCTGAAATTCAGGATCGGCTGCCCGCGAGATCCTTTGAATATTTTGGGCATGGACAGTTCCATTTATCAGCCCCTCCGATGGCAGAATAATGAGAGCTCCATCATGTCCCTGCTTGGAGACGGAGAGTTTCCCGTCAGATTACGGCATCTGCAATCTGGAGAAGTGTCCTCTGCATTATGTTTGCTAATTGGGCAATTTATCCTCCCTGGGAAGCTTTTCCATCCATTTCTCGGGAAATACGCTGGGACAAAAGCATCCATCTTTTCACCCACTGAAATTTCCCGTCGTGCTCGTCTTCTCATGGGAGAAGTGACAGGAGCATAATGAAGATTTCCATGATTAAACCAAAAATCAAGGAAATTAGCATAGAAATGGAGCTTTTTCTGGTGGGTCGGGATTGATGTTTGGAGATGGAGAGTGAAATTTGCCCCAAAATTGCTCCGTGGAAAGGGCACGGTGAGACAAAACACCCCAAAAACTCTTCCTGTGGGACACTGAAGGGAAACCTGCCTAGGACGTCCTTTAGAAACCCAGAAATATTAAAAAAACAATAAACTCAGCTCATGGTTTTCATGCTAAGAAAGGCACTAAATTTCATAAGCGTCGTACGAGATTGAATTAATAAATGAGCCAATGATTTTAAATTTGGACTTCCTGGGTTGCCTGAAGCTAAACCAACCCCTTCATTATTTCCCTCTCCACACTGAGTCTCTACCTGGTACCAAAATGGTTTTGCTTTGCTGATTTCTGCCACTTCTTTTTTTTTTTTAAAAAAAAAAACAAACCAACTTATTTCACTAGGAAAGCAACCTGACTTAATTCAGCTCCTTTACAATCTTCTGATATCCCCCCCACAGTAAAAATTTTTCACAAAAAAATATCTTCCTTCTTTTTCTTTTTCTTTGCCTGTGGTTTTACTGTCAGGGTGAGATTTTCTGCCAATCTTTTGGAGATTGAGGTGCTCGTTTCCTCTCCAAACTAAGGTGACAATATCTACAATTTTCCTCCACAGTCTCAAATATTCTCAGACTGGCCATCAAGAACTTCAAATCCATCTGTGTCAAACAGGAATTCTAAACAGAATCTTGGAATTATTTCCACAGCGCAGCCTGAAATTTGGGTAATTATGACCATAAATATGTATTTTATCACCAAAAAAATTCCCTCTTTACATTTTTGAGTGCAGACACAATCAAGATGTTCTTAATTCCTGTGTAGATTAACACAAGGATTAATTAAGGATTCTTGAAGGAATCTTTAAGAGATTAAAATTAGAATCTCTGAGGTTAAGAAACAGAACATTTTCACCACAAAGCCTCAGTCATTTTTTGCTCTCAAAAAGTTCCGTGGTTTTCCAGCCATTTTTTCCATTGTATGGAATTAATTCCATTCCAAATCTGTGAAAGATTTGTCTTAATGCCTGCCCATCTCTATCTCATTAAACAAGGAAATGGAGAAGTGTCAGGTTCCTGATTCTGCCAGGATCACTTCGGGAATTTAAAGCAAATATTTTCACCCTGTACAAATGTTATCATAAAAACATTTAAGAAATCCATAAAATATTCAGAGTTTGGACTTATACAAAGTAATCTTTATATTAATACAACAGAAGAGTTGCTCAATAACTAGAAACCGCTGAATTCTTAATAAAGAAAATAAGGGAATTCTTGCCTAAATTTGTGGCTTCAGACACAAATATTTGATGTTAAACCATTATCACTGATATTTTCTTTCCTAGAAGATCCCATGGTGAACCCATGCAGAAAAACCCTCTAATTTGAGCCTCAAGTGCTTCCACCCTGCCAGCCAGTTGGATTGTGCATGAACTGAGGATACAGATGGATGTGAAGCCCCATTTATGGAGGAATCCACATTTTTAGGGTTAAGGAATCCCTTAATGGTGAAAATGTTCTGTTTTTCAACCTGGAATCTCTTAAAGGGTTAATCTACACAGGATAACAGAACGTCCTGATTGTGTCTGCACTCAAAAATGTAAAGAGGGAAATTGTGTTGGTGATAAAATATATATTTATGGTATACAACCCTGATTGTGCCTGCACTCAAAAATGTAAAGAGGGAAATTGTTTTGGTGACAAAATACAAATTTATGGTTATAATTACTCGATTTTCAGGCGGTGTCATAGAAGTAATTCCAAGGTTCCAAACTGGAAAAATCCAGTTTGACACAGATGGGATGGACAGAGCAGTTTGGAGCAGAAGGGCTGAGCCTTCAGCTGGGTGATGTCCTCAGGCACAGCTGCTGTCGGTTGTTGCTGGATGAGGATAGATTAAATCCCATCCTTTTTATGGGATTTAATCCCAAATATCCCAGATTCTGCTCTCTAAAGGCAGGGCTGATACCTTCAGAGAGATTTCCCAGGCAGGGAACCACTGGGAAAAATAAAACCAGTGGAAGATCCAGCCAGCAGTGTATGGGAAAGAGCTGTGATCCCAGAAGCCCTGCTGGGATCCGAGGGAACTTTCCTTCAACTGATCCTCAGCTCGAAACTCCTGATTGTTCTGCTTTAATGTAGAGGCAGCACAGACAATCCATCATCCCTCGTGTCATCTCGGTGTTCGCCTTTTTAAAATATTAATGAACAGTCTGGGCCCTCCTTTTGCTGACCACTGAAAACAGCCCCGAATTCCCCTGGGGGAACCCAGGCTGATTCTTTAAGCCTGGGATTGAAATTCAGTCAAAGCTCGGGGCGAACGGAAATCATTTGTTGTGTGACAGTGACACGAGGCAGCTCCTTTTTGTTTGCCAGAGAGCTCAGGGATTCTGTGTCCGTTTGTTGCCATCAGCTGAGGTATTGATGGTCACCCAAAACTCTGTGGCTTTGGAGAGGGGAGGCAGCTGCAGATTTGGCAGAAGCGGTGCCTGAGTTGGGACGAGAAGGACTTGGTCGGTTTTTGTTCAACAAACTCTGCTCAGAGCAAGGAAACTCCAGCTGGTCTGCCTGGGAATGGGAAGAAATGGCCAGGATGATCCCAGAGGACAGAGAATGAATCCATCCTCCATCCTCTGGGATCATCCAGGATGATTTGGGTTGGGAGCACCAGGATGATTTGGGTTGGGAGGATCAAAAAATCCTTGATCCAAAGCTCATCCAATTCCACTCCCTGCAGGGACACCTCCCACCATCCCAGGCTGCTCCAAGCCCCAGTGTCCAGCCTGCCCTCGGACACTTCCAGGGATCCAGGGGCAGCCCCAGTTGCTCTGGCAATTCCAGCCCAGCCCCTGCCCACCCTGCCAGGAACAATTCCTGCCCAAGATCCCATTTAACCTTTCCTCCTTCAGTTTAAAACCATTCCCCCTTGTCCTGTCATTCTCTGCCCATATGAAAAATCCCTCTTCCTCTTTTTAAAACCTCATTTGGACACTGGAAGGGGCTCTAAGGTCACCCCAGAGCTTCTCCTCTGCAGGTGAACAATGCCAGCTGTGCCAGCCTTTCCTCCCAGCAGAGCTGCTCCAGCCTCTGCTCCTCCTGGAGCCTCCTCTGGGCTCTCCCAGCAGCTCCAGCTCCTGCCTGGGCTGGGCCAGGGCTGGGGCAGCTCTGCAGGTGGGGCTCACCTGAGGGGCACGATCCCAATCCCTTTCCTGCTGCTCTCTCCCCCTTGGATGCAGCCCAGGATGCCGATGGATTTCAGGGCTCCCAGTTCTCACTGATGGCTCCTGTCCAGCTTCTCCCCCACGAGATCCCAAAGTCCTTCTCCTCAGGGCTGCTCCCAGTGAATTCTGCTCCCAGTCCGTGCCCCTGGCTGGGATTGCCCTGGAGCAGCCCCTGGCACTGGGAATTGTGGAATTCCATGAGGTTCTTCTGGGCCACTTCATGTTCGTGCACTTTGCAGTCTCCTGCCTCAGTCTGCAGAGACATTTCGGGTTCCTGACTCCTCCATCCAAATCCCTTCAGTGTTTGACACACACAGAGAGACACAATCCAAAAAATCTCCACAGCAGATTTGTTTCTTCAGGCACCCTGAGTGGGCAATTCTTGTTCTCCATGGAATTATTGGCTCCTGCCTCAACACTCAGCTTTGGAGTTGCTCAATCTGTTCCAGCAGCCTGAGCAGGCCCTACCTGTGGCTCCTCCACACATGGAGATAAACAGCAGCTCCTGATTCAAGGAATTCGAAGCACTGCCCTGTCGTGGGAGAAAAATTTGGGAAAAGTCGACAGGACAAAACGAGAAAAAACAAGTTATTGTTGAAACAATAAAAATAGAGAACCTTAACATAACACAGTCTCCTAAAAATAATTTCTCTGTTTCCTGCAAAGGTGATGTTAAATCTGAGAAAAATGCCAAAGTGAAGAGATTTCTTGGGAAAGCTTAATTATGGTGCAACTTCTGTTTCAATGGTGATTGCTTTGCAGGAAGAAAAAAAAAAAAAAAATGTTTCCTGCTGGAGAACCCAACAAGAGTTTCAGCAGGACTGAGTCTGGTAAGAAATCCCAAAAGACAAAAAGATTGTCTTTTTTTTCTGGTATAAATATCTTTTTCCAAGAGAAAAATAAATAATGAATGAATAAATAAATAAGCCTTCTTCTCTTGCATAAATATATTTTTCCAAGAGAAAAAAATATTTTAAAAATTAATACAAATAAATAAATAAATAAATAAAAGCTAGAAATAAATAAATAGAAATAAATAAATACTGCAACCTCTCCATTTACAGCTGAGACTCTCTGTGACCTTGGCTCCCAGGGAGGTTTAACCTACTCTGATTAACTTTCCCATGTTATTCCATGAAATAAAACCAGTTTTGACACCCAGAGACTGAGGCATCCTGGGGATAACACAATAACCTCATGGAATCATTCCAAATTGAGTTGCAATAATTCATTTAGGTGACCATCCAGATTTGTTACGTGGAATATGAAACATTGCAAAATGAAATCAATAGAAATGTTTCTTGTTAATGAAGACAGACTGGGCTCTTCTGGGTGGGGTTTGGACTCCACAGCACAGAAATCCGATTTGGATTCGGAATTCCAGGGTATCTGACTGCTTAAAAAATGAGGAAAACATTATTTTATAATGATATGGTCGGACAGCTGGGAAATTATATCCTGAATTTTGTTCCATGCTTTGCTTATTAAGAATGCAAGCACAGAGCAGCCAACAGCACCAGGAGCTCGGCAGTTTTCTTCCACAAGGGCTTCACCCTAAATTTTTGGGGGATTCTGATTGGATTCTCAGTGAAATTCATCTTCCTGACATGGGTTTTGAATTTTCAGTGGTGGGATTTTTAAAACCTTGCAAAATTTGATGCTGATTTATTCTCTAAGAAAGACAAACACGCTCAAGTGTAACGAGTGACAGGAGAGGAAACGGCCTCAAGTTGCTCCAGGGGAGGGTTGAGTTGGATATTAGCCAAAAAAAAAAACACAGAAAGGGTTGTAAAACATTGGAATGGGCTGCCCAGAAAAGTCATGGAGTCACCATCTCTGAAAGTGTTCAAAAAACCTGTGGATGTGGCACTTGGGGACATGGTGCAATAAATGAACGTGGTGGTAACAGTTGGACTTGATGGTCTTAAAGATCTTTTCCAGCCTTAACAAATTTATAATTCTATTATTCCATAAATGCAGATGGATTTTTATTAGTGGCCAAACAACTCCATTTCAGATTCCCTGGAAAATCCCTGTGTTTGTGTTGCAGCGTGGACATATCCAGTGATTTTTGCTTTCTTTTCTGCTCGTACAAAAATTCTCTCAGTCTTTGTTTCAGAGGCTTTGAGCCACAAATCCAGGGAATTGGCAGAGCTGCATAAAAGAGATCTCTGGGAAGAAGGAAAAAAACCAATCATGGACACAATGGAATATTTAACAGCAGGTCCTGCAGGATGCCATCCCTTTTCCCACTGGAAATATGGAATGCCTTCGGAGTCAGTGCAGCACCAAATTCAGGATAAACTGGCTGAATTTAATTTATTTAGGGAGCTCCAGAGTGGCTCCTTAAAGCCCTGAGCAGAAACTTGTGATAGGTTCAGCCAAGACAACATCAAGGCAAAAATTGTGGCTTCACGGGAGGAAAAGGATCTCTTGGAATGTTACGGAGAGCTCTGGACACAGTGATTAAAGGAGGCTGAACTCTTTGACCTGGCAAATCAAATTGGTGACAGCTCTCTATGTTAAACTACATTAAAATTTATGACATTGAAGGAGAGGATCAATGTGTGAATAAAGCCTAAACTGGGAGATCTCTGGAGCAGGGGAAAACAATCACCTGCAGGATTTCCAAACAAAGATTCCACTTTCGTGTCCTGGCCCCAAAATAATTTGAAAGTCTCTTTGAAAGGGAGAGGAAAAGAGATAAAACGCCTTGAAAAAAACCCTTGCAAATGGTCATTAGAGGGAAAATCTGAGGAACTTCCACAAAATAGCCGTAAATGACTTTTCATAAATGGCTTTTCTGGCTCTGGGAAACGACCCGGTGACAGCAGCAACCCCTGGCCGGGGTTCAGGGCACTGGAAATTCAAACGCCTCAGCCACAGTTCAGGTGTCAAGCAGGGCTTTGTGCCCCGCAAAACAAACTAATTATAGAGCTGAAAACTTATGATGAAAAGCAGCGCTTACAGCTCCCGAAAGCACTTTGGAATTTCAATAATGGCTTCTGGAATTAAAGGGATGCTGTGGAGGTAAAGTCATTTCTTAGAATAAAAAAATATAAACCGGGCTTTTTGCTAAAAACAGTCTTTTTTATTTCAGAACTAGACATGGAAAACCATTTATTTTTCAGTGGCTTCACCTTTAATTTGTATTTTTTATAACTTTCACCCTGAACTAATAGTTTTCTTTCAATTTTTACAGCTTTATTTCCATTTATATTCAACTCTGATGAAAATAAAGAAACTCTCTTAACACTTCCTTATGTCACCTGTGTTCCCAAAAGAGGAAAAGCCAAAAATAAAGCACAGGGACTGACTCTTTAGAGACTTATTACTCTAAAACTGCTTCTACTTAGCTCTGTTTCGTAAATCAAAAAAAAAAAGAGGGAACTGATAAAAAGCAGACACAAAGCCAAATCAAACCAGCAGGAACCACAGCTACTCTGAAGTTAAATAAGAAATGGTCAAATGGAATCTGTGAATGTTTTCCCCTGCTTTTCAGTCCACTAGAAATGTCCTTTCCTCATCACCCTGGCCCCCACTCTGACACACAAAAACAGCAGCGGTTTCCACCTGCAGAATTTACCTTAATTTCATTCTTCCTCCCAAAGTGAAGAGCTTCAAGGACCTTTGCTCACCTCCGGCATCTCACCTTCCTCTCAAAAAGATAAAAATTATTGAAAGCTTGGATGTTCACTACACTTTTAAGGGCAGATCTCCCAAAAATCCTTTGGAATCCCATGAAATGTTTCCATCTATCCGAGCGGGTGACAACTGTGGCCCCACAGTGGCAGAACAAGCAGTTGTTCCTGGCCAAAGAGAATTCCTGGGGGTTGTTCTGACTCCTCCGAGGCGACATTTGGATTGGAGATGGGATTCTTCCCACAGTGTTGGATTCTGGGGACAGCCACGTGCTCGCAGCAGGAACAGGGTTTGAAATCCGCCGGTGTGGCTCAGTGAATTTTACACCCCGTGGCCAGGACATGAGATCCACGGGCTTTTCCATTTTCCCGCTTCCCACTGGTCTTCTGGGAGAGCTCCTCGGTGCTGCCTGAGCCAGAGGGACCCTGAGAGCAGAGCTGGTGGCTTGAACAAGAGATAAATTAAGAATTGATGCCGCTTTGACTGAGCCCGCTCACACCTAAACGGCACCTCCGAAGGGATCCCTCACAATGATGGATGAAAATCCAATAAAGACTTCAGAGGCAGGAGGGGACAGGGAGCTGTGTGGCTGCAGTCCTGACACAGAGCCAGCCTCTGCTCCACGGGCATCCCTGGCCCACGTGGATGGGGATGAGCCCTGGGGTGGGTTGGGAAAGGCACAATCCAGGCCTGGCAGGGTGCAGAGGGTGCAGGGTGGGGATTC
Source organism: Tichodroma muraria (assembly GCA_013390105.1). Classification (NCBI taxonomy): domain Eukaryota; kingdom Metazoa; phylum Chordata; class Aves; order Passeriformes; family Sittidae; genus Tichodroma; species Tichodroma muraria. Next base: position 15,093 of record WAAG01036922.1, on the reverse strand, counting down.
TTTGGGAAGATGATCCCAAGTTTTACCTCGGTTTTAAACTGCCAGAGGGCAGGGCTGGGTGGGATATTGGGCAGGAATTGTTCCTGGCAGGGTGGGCAGGGGCTGGGCTGGAATTGCCAGAGCAGCTGGGGCTGCCCCTGGATCCCTGGCCGTGCCCAAGGCCAGGCTGGACACTGGGGCTGGAGCAGCCTGGCACAGTGGGAGGTGTCCCTGCCATGGCAGGGGTGGCACTGGATGGGGTTTGGGGTCCCTCCCAACCCAAATCATTCCATGGTTCTATGGAAATATTCCTATTCCCTCTTAGCTGCTCAATCATTTCCCTCTCCTATCCACATGATAACTTGTGTCCCAGGGAATCCCAATTCTTGCCCACTGTTTCCTGTATCTGCCCCTCTCTGATTTTTCCACTCAGCTCTCAATCCGATTTCGAACTTGTGCCCTCTCCCCTTTATTTTTCTCCCTAATTCTTCCCTAATTTCTCCTCCCGAATTCCACCCACAGAAGCAGATCAGAGCAAATTATACCCTGCATGATCCTGTCACCTTTTTCCACGACCTTTGGCCAAACTGGGTCCTAGAGCAGAGCTGGTCCCTGGCCACCAACCTGGGGTGCCACGTGTCCATCCCGCTGGGAACTGTCCAGCAGGATCCAGGTGCTGAAGGATCCCACAAATGTGCAAAAATTTGTCTTCTCCCCAAAAATGGCGTAAAATTTACCCTTGGAGTCATTTCATCTGCTCTTAATGGGCTTTCTTAATGAGAACATCTTCTCCAGCCTCTCATTATCCTTTTACAAGTTCTTAATTTATAATTTATTGGGGGTTTTTGGAAGCTCAGACCTTGTCATCAGGTGGTGATTGCGTGACAGCTCTTTACGTGGAGTTTGTGCTAAGAAAATGGGAATTAAAAGGCTGATTCTTCTTGTGTGTGGCTGGCACAGCACCATGTTGTGCCCAAGCATTCTCCCCTTCCCTGCTCCTCCAAAAGGTTTCTTCTCTGCTGAGTTCTTAACTTAGGGAAGAAGTAAAAATAAATTGGATTTTTCTGCCAGCATCTTTCCTGATCTTTGAGGAATCCATGGCAACAAACTGGAATGCTCTGATGACTGAAAAAAACATTTTTCATCTCTGGGATTTTAGCAACTCCATTTTGTTGTTACAATATGGGATAAAATGTCTCCCTTTCCCTGTCATGGCCTGCACAAAGTTTGGTGTTCCTATTCCATGGCAGAGATGCAAAACTCCGATGAAAAGACACTTTTTCTGTCCAGTACTTTATTTCTTCTTAAAAGTTCTGTCTTGCCAGCATCAAGGATGAACCATTTCATTTATTTTTTATTATTAACGTGCAGTCCTGCCACGCTGTTCTTCAGCCACAGGACTCTCCCAAATGGAAAAAGTGGTCAGAAATCCTGTTCTACCCAGGATTTTTCAGTCATTGATCCACATTCAGCTACATCAGCTTCCAATACTTTTGCTTTCCAGTGCTTTTTTTTTCCCTACTGAATTTTTCAGGACACTCATTTCACCTGGGGATATTCTATTGAATGCTTTGGGGCCAGTGCTGAGATAAAGAATTGAGTGTAGGCACTTAATGAGGAACTTTGGAAGTTGTTTTATCTTTGTATGAGGGGAGGTAGTTCTTGGTAATTTATCCTATTCATGACCCACAAAAATTTTATTGTTTTAAATTTATAACACAGTTTTTCTATGGATCCTTTCAACGTAGGCAAAATCCACAGACAATTTCTTGGTTAAAAAATTCCTCAGTTTTACTTTACCCCCATTTTACAAGACAAAACTCTGAGGTTCTGTCTGGAGAGCTGGAAAGATTTTTCAGGCAGGATGGGTGACAGAGAAGACTTCAAGAGAAACCTGGAAGGGAAGGAAATGTGATTGCTCCTTGCTCAATCCTCCTGAATTTTGAACTGCACAGGCTGGAAGTTCCCATAAATAATTCCACCCCTGGTTTTCAGGCTCAGCCATTTCTGGGAGGAGCTCCGCAGGGAATGGGCACGGCCCCGAGGCTGCCAGAGCTCCAGGAGCTCCAGGCCAGCGCTGCCAGGGATGCCCAGGCTGGGATAGCTGGGGGCTGGGCAGTTGGATTTGGATGATCCTTTTGAGTCCCTTCCAACTGAGGATATTCCATAATTCCATGATTCTCTGGTTTCTTTAATCTGCCCAGCTCGCAAGAAACTTTTCTTGCAATTAATGAGCACAAAATCCTTTCTCCATTCTTCCACCTCAGTCCCACAGCCAGGGAATGGTCTCAATTAAACATTTTATGGAAAACAAGGACTTGGACTTCTGCCTCCAGTGCCACCGGGGCAACCACTTAATGTTGTTAAACCAAACAAAAAAAAAAAAATTAATGGAATGACAATTTCTAAATTTAATAGATGTGGATCTTCACTTGGAGCAGGCTGGAATTACCTTGAGTCCTAGGGAAAGGTTACCCATTAACTCCAGAGTTCTGATTGGAAGATTCCAATATTGGGATTTCATTAACAAGATTTATAGGAGCATCCGATGACCGCTGTAGTAATGCTTGTTATCATTCCATAATCAGAGAAATATTTTCTATGTTTTCTGATTAAAGTCCAATTTCTGCTGGAATTCTTATGTTGGTGAAGCAGGAAGCCTGATTTAATGACAAGTTGTGACTGCAATATTTTAACACCAGCTCCTCTTTGTTTGTCCAGAGCCCTACTGAGACAAATGTCATTAATCCTAACTTCAAATGGCCAAATTCTGATGGTTTTAAAGAGTCCTCAGCAAGTCCAGCCAATTTAGAGAGGAAAATGTTGCTTGATCCAAAAGAGAGACGCTCAAGGATGTTTCCCTGACTCCCTGCATGCAACACATCCCACAGTCCGTGGAACCCCTTGAACTCTGCCAGCGGGGTGCTCATGGGGAGAGGTCTCCCATACGAGAGGCCCTTCCTCCATGTCAGGAGCAGCTGAAGGAGCTGGGCAGGGGCTGGAGCCCCAGGAGGGGCTGAGGGAGCTGGGCAGGGGCTCAGCCTGGAGCAGAGGAGGCTCAGGGGGCCCTTCTGGCTCTGCCCAGCTCCTGCCAGGAGGGCACTGAGGGGGGGTCGGGCTCTGCTCCGGGAACAGGGACAGGAGCAGAGGGAACGGCCTCAGGCTGGGCCAGGGCAGGCTCAGGGTGGGCCCCAGGAGCAATTTCCCCATGGGAAGGGTGCTCAGGCCTCGGCAGGGGCTGCCCAGGGAGCTTTGGAGTGCCCATGCCTGGAGGTGTCCCCTGGAGGTGGCACTGAGTGCTCTGGGCTGGGGACAAGGTGGGCACCGGGCACAGCTGGCACTGCCTGGGCTTGAAACTCTTTCCCAACCTCAATGAATCTGTGATTCTATAAAATATTTTGGATGTGTCTTTTTTTTGATTTTCAGGACTTTCCTCCAGCCCTTCAGCCCCTCCAATGCCCATCATGTGCTGACAAGCGGTTTGCTCTGCCCTGGTGGGATTTTTATCTCTTTTGCAGTCTCATGTCTGAGTCTGGCAGGGCTTTTCCAACCCAAGTGGTTCTGTGAACGAGACTTCCTGGCAGGATAAGAATCTCCTGAGTCCTGAGTCCTTGAAGATGGAAACCAAAGGAAGTGATTATGTCCCAGTGAACCTTGCAGCTTCTCCAAAAATAAACTTTCACACCTGCGATTTTTGCCCTAAAACCATGAGCTGGAGCATCAGAAGGAGCTGCCCAGGGAGCTTTGGAGTGCCCATGCCTGGAGGTGTCCCCTGGAGGTGGCACTGAGTGCTCTGGGCTGGGGACAAGGTGGGCACGGGGCACAGTTGGCACTCCATGGGCTTGGAAGTCTTTTCCAACCTCAATAATTCAGGAATTCTGTGATTATAAATCACAGAACACATCACAAACACCTGTAAATCAACTCTCTATCCCACACAACTTGTGAGTAGAGCTGGGTAAACTTCTTACATCAAAAAGATGTGACCATGTATAAAATCTTCCAAACTTCTCACTGCTTTTATCTTCTCACACAGAAATGGTTTCGAAGTTCTGAAGCTTTGGGAAGAAGTTCTAAATTATTTATTCTGTTTTTTCCCTCTTCTCTCTCCTCCTAGGCTCTGTCACCACAGCGAAAGTACTGAGAGTAGTGACAAGTCCAATATCAATAAACATAATAATAATTGATTTCTGGGAGATGAAAAATCTGAAATTAGTGGCAATTTCCCCCCAGAGTGTTGTCTGATTAATTTAATGTTCATCTAAGTCTAAGTCATTCTAATTCTTATCTGCTCAGCAAACCTTTGGGATGTGTCTGCGGGCCAAAGACCAGAAGAAAGTAAAGAATTATTGCACAGTCCAGGGTTTTTTTAATTTTTCAAACTAAACAAAGAAAAAAAAAAATGCTTGAGGAGATGCTAAAAGTCGTGCTTGCTGTAATTCTTTCAACTCTGCCATTATTTCTGAAGAAAAAATTGACAATGTGGGACAGGAGGAGGAGCAGAAAACATTGTCCCTTCTTCTGGCTGCCATGGAAAAGCTGGAATGCCTGAAGGAGCATGGGAGGAGTGAGGGGGAAAGATGAGCTTGAGCTGGAGCTTATCCAAAGAAATTTGTCAACATGATCAGGGACGAAAAGCTTGGGAACAAGGGAAGATTTGAGACAACTTTAGGATATCATTCAGGAGAAAGGGAAAAAATTGTGTTAATGAACGAACTTGGCACAAGAAAGGGAAAGTGTGAACCAGCAAAGGTTGTGATGCAGCAAAAAATGTCTGGGAAGTTTCTCCATGTCCCAGCAGGAGCAGGAGGAGGAGGAAGATGTGGCCACTAACATGAAACATGGAAAAATTACCTGAGATTGGGATGGACCAGCAGGGCAACAACTCAACAGTTTTCCAGGGTATGATGTTCCCTGTTAGAGCATCCTGGATTTCCCTGTTGCATCCTGCCCAAAACGTGGGCAGAGCCCCCAGGCACCACCCCAAGCTTTGCAGACAAAGCCGAAACTCGGACGACAAAGGAAGGATCCTGTGAAATCCCGCACAATTCCGAGACATGGAAGCTTTCCTGCAGCCCATTGAAGCCATTAATGATTCAGACAGCCCCAGAATTGTTCATTACTGGGAGAGACAGCATTCCTGTTGTTTAGGCAGTGGCATCCTTCATCAGTCCTTAATCATCCCTAAATTGAGCTCTCCTGAGTGGGCTCCCTCCTCTCGGAAAGGAGGAAGAAACCCTGCACGACAGGAACTGGAGTTAACTGCCTGATTCTTTGCACCCAGTGTGGTTTCAGAGAGGAAATAAAGAGCATTTAGAGTGACTGAATCCCATCAGATCTTCCAGACATCCTCATTAGGCTGTTCTAATTAGGGTTGTGTTGTTTGCTTCATTTTCTCTCGATAGTGTTAGCTGGCAAAGACTGATGCCTTTAGCCCTCTAATAAATTAATTATTAATGGAGGAGTTAATAATTCATGTTAATTGGTACTATGAGCTACTTTCCCCAACAAATGTGAGCAAAGGTCAAAACTTGTTAACAGCAGAGGTGAATTCTATTTTTAAGTTTTCTGTTCCATAATATATCTGGAGAATCAATGTATAGCTTGCAAAATTAACTGGCTTTCAAAAGAACAGCATAGACTGAGGGCAAAGGTGTGGTCTATTCACTTGGTTGCATTTAACTGGGAATTTCCACAGCTTTTGACATACCCAGAGACACAGGGAATTTGGGATTGGCCACCACGGATGATCAGGAATTGTCTCTCAGGTGGGCCCAAACCTGAGCAGGGTGTGATGAACAACAAGAGACTGGGAAATTGTCAATCAGCGAGCACCAGGCTGTTATTTTAATGCCATCTGGGAAGTGCAGAGTATCCATGGTGCCTTTCCTGGAAGAGAAGAACCTGTTCCATCATCGTTGGGAGGTTCACCTTAGGGGAATGTCAAATAATTCCCTGTAGTTACTCCTTGCTGCTCAGATAAGACAAATTCACCACTCAATCCTTGAATGAGGTGCAGTGCTTTGATCTCTGTCTTCCCAAATACAGCACAATTCCATGTGAGTGCCTCTCCCAGCCCCTTCATCTGGAGTATTGGAGCTGGGATCTGCTTTTAATTTGATGGAATGTTTGAACAAGGCCATGTGCTGTCACATGTGTTCAGCAACCATTTTCCCATGTAAAGAATAAATCTCCAGCCTCTCTTCCCCAACCAACAGGAAATCATGTCCTTGTTTGGGTTTTGTTTGTAAAACAGATTTTCCAAAGAGCAAAGTGAGGGAAGGGATGTGTGGAGTTTGGGAATAGCTTAAAAGGAACCAGCAAAATATGCTTTCAATAAAAATAATCAGCTTTTTTTAATGGTTGTAACAACCCATTGTAAGTAACTTACATAATATCAGGCTTTCCCAGTAGTCACCAGAACCCAGCAACTCAGTTTTCATCATTTAAACACCAGGATGAGGTGGGAATTCATCCAACATCCACTGTCATCAGTGGGAGCTCTTCCCCTGCCTTCTGTGGGCGCTGGATCCGGCCGCGGCTCAGCAGGACGCTCTCATTCTGGGAAGAAAAAACAATCTCCCGGGAAAAGCTTTCCTTTAAGACATGGCCAATATATATTTATTTTTTTCTCATTATTTTGGAAAATCCAACTGATGTTTCATAAGGAGAAGAGAGCGCAGCTCAAGACCAACAAGGAGAGTTTTATAACACTTGGTTCTATTGACAGGAAGTGTTAAAAATTCTGATGGGAAACATCTCATGTCCTGTGCCCAGTTTTTCACTCTGAGTGCATCCAATTTCCATAACATAACTGACCTGCAATTCCACAAATTACGGGAAAACATGGCAGGGACACCTCCCACTGTGCCAGGCTGCTCCAGCCCCAGTGTCCAGCCTGGCCTTGGGCACTGCCAGGGATCCAGGGGCAGCCCCAGCTGCTCTGGCAATTCCAGCCCAGCCCCTGCCCACCCTGCCACGGAACAATTCCTGCCCAAGATCCCACCCAGCCCTGCCCTCTGGCCCTGGGAAGCCATTCCCTGGCTCCTGGCCCTGCAGCCCTTGGGAATTGTCTCTCTTCAGGTTTCCTGCAGCTCCTCCAGGCCCTGCAAGGCCACCCTGAGGTCAGCCCAGAGCTTCTCCTCTGCAGGTGAACAATGCCAGCTGTGCCAGCCTTTCCTCCCAGCAGAGCTGCTCCAGCCTCTGCTCCTCCTGGAGCCTCCTCTGGGCTCTCCCCAGCAGCTCCAGCTCCTGCCTGGGCTGGGCCAGGGCTGGGGCAGCTCTGCAGGTGGGGCTCACCTGAGGGGCACAGGGGGGACAGAAATGTCACCCCCTTGCAGAAGAATTCCCCTGACCCTCCTATCCTTCCCTTATCCCTGCACTGCTGGATCCACTCCCTGGATCTGTTGTGTGCAGAGGGCTCTACATCAATTATTTCACCTCCCAGCTCCTTCACAGCACTGCAGAGGTGGAAACATCGGAATCTGGTTCCAAGAGTGATCCCGAGCTGAAGTTAACGGGCAGGGGAAGCAGGAAAGGAAAAGGGCAAACAGGAGCTTTGGGCTGGGGGCAATTCCTCATTTCCTTCTCTGCCTCAGGGTCGGCGCTCCCCTCTTGTGCCACTGGGGCAAAAATCCAAAAAAAAAAACCAAGCCTGCCTTGGGTAGAGAAAAACCCAAACCGAACAAAATCCCAAGCAAAACAAAACTCCACGTGATGACGCTGAGCCCTGACTCACAGCAATGAAATAAACTCTATTTCTTCCTCCACACTCCATATTAAGCAAGGAAGAACTTCAGGAAAGGAAGGAAAACTCCAGGGGAAATAATCCTGCAACAGACAACTTGCAACAATTCTGCAAATCCTTCCTAGGGATTGTGGGAGGTTCCAAACACGGTTTGTGGGTGGGGATGTGAATCCCTGGGGTCATTCATGGTGGGGGTACCACAGGAAGCGTCTGCAGGATCCTCTGTGTCTTCCCTTCTCCATGAGCAGTTCTCCAGGCTGGGAATTGTCATTAACGTCTGGAAAAATGCAGATCAGGGGGGTTTTGGTGAGGGGATGAGTCTTTCCTGGCTGTCAGGAAAACAGGGAAGGGAAGGGACAGAGTAAAAGGCAACAACAGCAGCTCTTGGCATGGGTTGTTAATTTTCCTTGGCTTGGATTACCTGTCTGAAAAGCTGCTGCAGTGCAGGAAGGAAATTTTTCCAGAGATTAAACTATTATTGTTTCCTGTGGGGCTGTCTTCACTGCATATGAGAAGAAAAAAAAAAGAAAACCAACACAAAAAGCCCCAACAACCAAACAGCTCTAAGGGCACTTGAAAAGGGATTTGTCTGAATAGCAAAGTTGTTGTGATTCATCCCCCCCCTCCCGCCTCAAAGCGCCGGGATTTGGCCAATTTCCTCAGGAAAGTGGCTGATTAGGCCCACGGATTGCTCCACATATGAGATGTCATAAAGGTGATTAATGGTGAACCCTCCATCACAGGAAGCCCAGAGTTGGGCAGAGCTGTTTTCAAGGGCAGGGAAGGAAAAGAAGTCATTTGTGCTTTTGCCAAAATGCTCCGATGTTTAAATGCCTCTTTGTGCTCCTGGCAATTAATGCTGCTACCTATCAGAAGCTGGGGGATTTTCTGGTTTTACAAGTTGGTTTGAAAAATGGAAATGGATTCAATGTGTTGCAGTGTTTTCCTAAGAGGATCTTGTGGAATTAAAATGAGATGTTTCCACGAGACCGGCATTTGTTGCTATCCCTGAAAGCAAGGATGCCGGAAGCTTTTTATGCCCCTTCCCAAGAAAAGGTTCACCTGTGTTTTCCTCAGGAGACTGTGCCATTATCATGCAGCTGGATGAGTGTTTAGAGAGATAATTACCTGCCCTGACAAAAAAAACCTGCACTGAGCCTTTGAGAATTCACTGGAAGTTCCAAAACATGAGATTTTTTTAGGCATCTCCCATTAGACACTTCTTTAGTCCAATCCTTTTTCCCACTAATTTTGGTCCTCACGTATTCCTTTCATTTTCAGTGTGGTTGGGCAAAATAAACGCCACAGGGCCTAAGGCAGACTTGGATGTCTCTTTTTCTATTGTGTTTGGTTGGGTTTTTTAGTGCTGCACCCAATCCTCTGCGTAAGCAATCACGGATTTCCACGTGAAGTTGACCCAGGCCTGAATTTAGGGAAAACACCAGACGTCTTCCACCATAACGTGGGCCTGAAAATGTCTCTGAAAAGCCAGGACACCTGCAAGCAATACTGCTTTGGGATGATCTACACCAGCAGGACCAGCTCTGTGTTGGAAAATATCTCCACAGATCCAAATCCAAAGGAAAGAATTCAAATAAATCCCGGTTCTGGTATAACAGAGAACCCAGGTGAGCAGGCACCATCCCCAGCCCTCTCCTGGCTCTCCTTTCTGGCCTCTGCTGGCAGCTCAGCAGCTTTTTCTCCCACCACGGAGTAAACATTTCATGCCAGGAATGGGATAGAGGAAACCAAACCCATCTGGGCATCGAGCAACACGATGCAACATCTGTTAATGGGAATTAACTCTGGAATAAAGAACTGAGGGATCCCGACAAAGTGGTTTCCCAGCTCTATTTTTCAGAGCTGTTGTGATCCAGTTTCCTCTTCCTTTAGGGTTTTGTCCCTACTCCTTCCTCTTCCCACACTCCTTTTTCTGGAGCTGCTCCCATTTCCATTTCATTCCCATCATTCCAGTGCATGCAACCATTTTCCCTGTTCCTCCTCCCACAGCCCCTCAACCATCATCAAAGGCTTTTGCCCCTTTCTATCTCTCAGACCCTTTCTGTGTCTCAGCCCCGTCTCGTCTCCTCATTCTATTCTCATTCCCAGATTATTTTGCTGTTTTCCAGGTCCTTTTGTCTTCTCATAGCCACAGCGGGACAATCTGCACCCTCAGCACCAGAGAGGATGCACAACTCTGAATTTTCAACCTGTATTATATTTTTGAACATTATCTTCCTGTGTGCCATCACTGTGAGCACCAGAATGTTTTTAACACAAGTGTTGTTCATTGAAATTATGCAGGAAAATTATCCCTGGACTGATCAAAATTATCCATTCTGAGTTGTCATCCACAATTTATTGCACGTAGAAAATCCTGTTTGAGGGAACAGCTTTCAATTTAAAAGGAAAAGGTTTATTCTGCACATTTCTTGTGTTTTTCCCAATCCATTGAGAAATATTGAATTTTAAGAGAAAACTGCCTACAAAAAAAAAAACTGGAAAACATATATTCCAGGATAGCTGAGATGATCACCTTCCCACTGCCAGAGCGCAGGGATAGATGGGATTTTGGGAAGGAATCCTTCCCTGTGAGGGTGGGGAGAGGCTGGGATGGAATTTCCAGAGCAGCTGGGGCTGCCCCTGGATTCCTGGAGGTATCCAAGGCCAGGCTGGACACTGGGGCTGGAGCAGCCTGGCACAGTGGGAGGTGTCCCTGCCATGGCTGGGGTGGGAACAAGATGATTTTTAAGATCCTCCCAACCCAAACCATTCCATGATTCCATGATTTCAGTCTCTCCAATTATATCAGCATCTGGAATTCATGACCCAGGCTGGAAAGATCACAAAGGGGTTTTGGTTTGGTTTGGTTTGGCCTTCTAAGGATAAAATCAATGCTTTGCTTGGCCCTTCACCTTTTCTCCTGCAAATACAAGGCTGGAAGGCTCCTTGCCCATGGCAGTGGGGTTGGAACTTGATGATCCTTAGGGTCCTTTCCAACCCCAACCATTCCATGATTCCATGATTCACGGTGACTGCAGGACTGACCATGCACTGGCGAGCAGGGCTGGAGTTGATCAAGATCTGGGGGGCACAAAGTGTGAACGGTCCTTTTCAGGGGATTTGTCACCAGGAAAAGTTGGATTTCTTGGAGGAAATGTCTCAGCAGAGCCGCTCTGTCCCAAAAAAAAAATTGTGCCGTGTAAATGGTAACACATGTTCCCAGGAATATGAAATACCTGAACTTTGAGCAAGACCTGTGGCCTTTCAACAGCTCCAACGCAGCTTTGATTTTCTGGCTTAGACTTCGCGACTGAACTCCAGCGTGGAGCAATAAAAATGGGAAAAAAAAAAAATTCAGCCTAGCACAGAGACCCTATTTAGAGCTTCTTGGCAGCAGGCAAGGAGTGGGGAGCTGTTTATCCTGACCGAAGATTTCCTTAGGCGCTCATGGAAAACATTCCCGTTGTCAGAACGGCGCGTGGCCACGCAAAGAGAGACGCTCAGGAGTCTGGGATCACCGGGCTGTGACAGGAGCCCAGACAGGAGGAGGCTCTGCTGACTTCAAACCGTTTGACGTCCCACGGCGCTGACGACACCGACGACGACGGCCCGGCAAGAGGGAAAAGGTTGTGGAGTTCGTATTTTCCTGTGGGGAAATGTCATCACCCACCCACCCACAAGGCAAATAAAGCTCCGAGCACAAGAGGCGCAGGCAAACTGCGTTTCCAGAGCTGGGGGTTCCGGCTGGAGCACAAATGGGAAGTTATTTTTCCTACCCGCTGATGTTTTTTATGAGGCAAAAAAAGAGTCCAGATTTTCACGATGACCTAGCGGGAAGAGTTTGCTCCATAAAATATCCAGAATCCAGTCACAGCCTCGGGATATGGGCACTGGGAGTTAAGTTTCTTGCTCCTCATTCAGCTGAATCACAATTAATGCCCCAAGGGAATCACAGAATTATCAAGGTGAGAAAAGCCTTTCAGGACCATCCAGTGCCACCCCTGCCCCACCAGCATCACCCCAAGCCCTGTCCCCAAGGGCCACCCCCAGACTCCTCCTGAGCACTGCCAGGGACAGCGATTCCAAACCTCCCTGGGCAGCTCAGCCCAAGGCCTGATCATTCCTCCAAGGAAAAAAATTCTGATATTTAACGTGAACCTCCCCTGATGCAATTTGAGGCCATTTCCTCTCATCATTTGACTTGGGACATGGCACAAGAGGCCGACCCCACCTCACTCCACCTCCTTTCAGTGTTGTAGAGGGAATTTCTGCTCCTGGCCTCAGGAATAACAAGGTATTTGATTCATCAGGCAGCTCCAACACACCCAGCTTAGGTCTGACCAGAGAGTCCAGCCTGTGCCTTAGTAAATTTTCTAAATATTATCTTGAGTTTGGTCCATTCTCTCTAAAAAAACATCTGATTTTAAGCCTTGCATGTGTTTCCCTGAGACCTTTTCTACCCACTCACATTCCGGTTCTAAAAACTCTCCCAGGAGAGGATTTCCTTGCACAAGGGCTCCAAAAATCCTTGAGGTCCAATCCTGCAAACAAAGGGAATATTTCCACTGTCTGCTGTGCAGCTTGATTTGGGATGAGGGACCAAAATAGCAGCTGCTCTAGGTGAAAATATAGAAATAGCTATATTTAGCTTTTTCAGGATAACCTTCTGACCAATTTCAGCACGTGGAAAAATCTCCACCAGTCAGCACTCACATAATAAATCCTTTCTTTTTTAATATATTAGTAGGAATTCTCTAAATGCAGAACAGATGTTATGACCCTACAGGAGATTGAGGCCTAAAGCAGCTACGAGAGAGCTGCCAGTGGTAACCTATTCTTGTGTAGTCCAAGAAAAAATTGTTATTATTTGGATGTTCTGTGAGGTAATCCTCACTGAGAGCAGTGGAAAATGTGTAGCATTCAGAAATAGCACAAAGTAAAGGGATTCTGAAATCCAGCTCTCTGATTTCCTTGGATTTCATGTTCATAAACATGAATAAAACCCATTCTAGCTTCCCTAAAACCAGGTCTAAATACTGCAAAACTAATTCTAGCTCCCCTAAAACCAGCTCTATCTTCCCCCCAGTACTCTCACCTCACAGCATTGTCACAAAGATTTTGTCCAAAGCTGTCTCAGCATTGTTGAAGAATCCTATGGACTATCCAGGCCAAGGAGCAGATGAAAACCCCTTTTTTGTTTTTTTTCCAAAGAGGCACCTGGAAATAATTAGAAGGAAAATACAAAGAGAGATCATGTCAAATGTAAAGTTTGCCATCTCTTCTTGATCACCTGATTAAATTTTATGGTCAACAGGCACTGGGAGATGTTGCAGGAAAGAAGATTTCGTTCAGATCCCATTTTTCAGACACTTGGCTGATATTTGCCACCTGTTTCATCAACATGTGGCTGGAAAATAATAAAATCTGCCAAAGTGCCTCGTGGACAGGAGAAGATGAGTAGAAAAAGCTGTCATTTGCTGTTTGACCCCAGTCCAGAACAAGGGAGAAGCCAGCGGGTGTTTTGGCACTGAGCAGATGAATTTTGGCACCGAGCCATGTCAGGGACCTGGACATGCTTCATTTGCATACCCAAAAATGTTTTCCCAGAATCGAAAAGGTTGGAAAAGCCCTTCAGGATCATCCTGTCCCATCACCACCCCAGATCCACCACCATCACCCCTCAATTATATCCCAAGTGCCACATCCAGTCACCTCTTGAACACTTACGGAGTGACTCCACCACCACTCTGGGCAATTTATTCCAATGCCTGACCACTCCTTCAGTGATGATTGTTTTTTTTTAACGTCTGCTCTGCGTTGTTGCAGAGAGTTCATTAATCCTCACTCTAATTAATGGGGGAGAAGCAGCCCAGCATTCACCTGTTGCTTTCCATGCTGAGAAACGTTGGACGTATTTCAGGAACACCTCCCTAAATTGCAGCAGGACCTCTGGATTTGGGAAGCAGATGGTCTCCAGTTCACGCTGCATTTTGTGCTTGCTCTGATCTCCATTCCCTCTTTGCCAATTCCATAGGCAACCAATTTTTCCTTCATTTCCAAATTTTCTGTTTATTCTGCTCATTCCCTGCATTTCAATGCGCAGAACTGAACACCTGTGATTTGCGGAGCATCCAGTGGCAATTCCCAGTTTTCCTACTCCAGCTGGGTGATGCGCACTTCCCTTTTTCCTTCTTTCCTCACTTCAAATCCCCTCTTGGACCTGTGGGCCGGGCTCACCTGGATGTGCCTGCGGAGGCTGGAATTTCTGCCACTTTCTTCTTTCTTTCTTGGGGAGTGAGTAAAGGCTTGGATCTTATGGAACTGTTGTAGACTGATAGATAAAAGGGCACAAAATTTAATAATATTAGTATTAGTAGATATTACCAACATATTAATATATTATTAATTTATTAGTGGTAGATTAATAACAATGTCTCCATTAAAAATGGGGGATCAGTTGTGTAGATGGAGTCTTTCGTGGTCGGTAGTGTCCGTTTCAAATCACCATTCTATTTCAATCAATTTCAATTAATTTCATTCAGCTCCAATCAATTCCATTTAATTTCAATCAATTACAATTAATTTCATTCAATTCCAATCAATTTCAATCCATTCTGTCCCGTTCCAATCCATTTCAACCCATTTAGTCCAATTCCGATCCATTTCAACGCATTTCGGTCCATTTCAGATCTGGGAATTCATTTCAAATCCCCGCCAGAACTCACAGAAGGGATGGGGCGACCAACTTCCCACCAAGGCCACCGTATTCCATCATTTTTTCCCCAGGTTTGCAGTCCCTCAGAGGAAGAAAACACAGCCCAGTTTTAAATCAACACCGCCTTCAGCGGCTGCTCCTTAGGAACGACTCCCGCGCGGAATCCATCGATCCCTTCCCAATTAGCCCTGCGCCACATTTCATCCCTGACTTCGTTTCCCAAGAGTGATTGCCCCTCCCGAAACACCCAGAGCCAGATTCCAAAACCCAGCTGATTTTATTAAGCCCCGTGATTCAATTTCCCCTGACATTTGCTGTTCATATCTGCTGGGAAGCATTTGCACCTCCATCTTTTTGGAGTTCATGCGGAGTTTAACAACATGAATTCCTTATCAGGGACAAGGACTGCGTTCATCGGGGAGAGCCAAGGAGAAGACGAATTAACAGCTATCAAATTCCAGAGGGAAAACAATTTCTGCTGCCAGCTGTCAGAATTCCATCCGAGCCAGGAATTTCCTTCTTCTCCCAGGCCCCTGATCCTCAATTCCTCAGCAAAGTCAAGATCCCAGCTCCCAATTCTATTCCTGCAATAGTCAAAAAGGATATTTTTCATTATTCCATGGAATTGGAGCTGGAATCTTCACCAGGG